>JAUTBT010071743.1:0-12500 GCA_032361225.1 Lepetodrilus schrolli
CATAGGACTCTAACATAGGCCCCTACAATAGTATACTACAACATATGACTCTAACATAGGCCCCAACAATAGTATACTACAACATAGGACTCTAACATAGGCGCCTACAATAGTATACTACAACATAGGACTCTAACATAGGCCCCTACAATAGTATACTATAACATAGGACTCTAACATAGGCCCCTACAATAGTATACTACAACATATGACTCTAACATAGGCCCCAACAATAGTATACAATAACATAGGCCCCTACAATAGTATACTACAATATAGGACTCTAACATAGGCCCCTACAATAGTATACTATAACATATGACTCTAATATAGGCCCCTACAATAGTATACTACAACATATGACTCTAACATAGGCCCCAACAATAGTATACTATAACATAGGCCCCTACAATAGTATACTACAACATAGGACTCTAACATAGGCCCCTACAATAGTATACTACAACATATGACTCTAACATAGACCCCAACAATAGTATACTATAACATAGGCCCCTACAATAGTATACTACAACACAGGACTCTAACATAGGCGCCTACAATAGTATACTACAACATAGGACTCTAACATAGGCCCCTGCAGTATAGCATTAAAAATAATTCCACCGCTTTGGCTGTCGGTAAAGCGTTGGACTCGCCATCTTTTGGGGTTCGAATCCCAGGATCGGAATGGCCCTGTTACAATGGCGCCAAACGCGTATTCGAGTTCCTGGTGGTCTGTTCTCGCTGAACTGTTTATTCGGGTTTTACCGGATATGTAAACTCCAAATGACTTTTACCTATCCTACAACGGTGAACAGATATTTAGAGGTACAAAAGCGATTATATGTATGCTAAGTGCATGTACTATGCATTTTAAACTCCAATTCAGTCCAAAACGACAACGTAATCTGTGATTGTATGCTTTTAAATAGTAACGGTTGTAGACAGACACATACATCAATCATACTGAGAAGCACAGCCAGGTCATATCTGTACTGTTCTACTGTCGGACCTTGCACTGAATGTTCCATTGAGCTGGTACCCAAAATAGAGAACAGTTCAAGCTTATAATTAGTACAAACAAGCGGCGTAGCTCTGTGGTAACATTGACTTATGAGCCATAGACTACACCATTAATAATGTTTGAGTTCAGGTTAACAGATCATTACATATACACGCAATTCCCTATATCGTTGCATGTTAAATATTCGTATCGGTATATGTAATTATGTAATTTAAGAATCTATGCACAGCAAAAGTCAGAATGACACCGCTGTTTATTCCTTGCATCCACACATGACTGGTTCCTGACTACGTCCGTTAATGGATGCGTTTATGGTACTTTCTTCACTTGGGTTCCCAAAGAAATAATCATTAAACTTTCATGAACTAACCACTGTCGTTCTCCACAAAGACACGTTCACATATGTTATTCCCTGTCTTTGTTGCTCTGCATACAAGCAGATGGAGACGTTGAAGTTGCTGCAAAGACGGCCTTTTAGAATTGCAATATGACTCTGAACCCAGATTTATTTATAACGTATCCTATGGTTGGCGGTGTTCGGGATCTCTTTACTACTATCTCCGGTCGACTGTTGCAGTATTGTCGTTCCATTGATCGTGTTTTAACGATAATCAACAAACACCGTACATTTAATTGATATGTGCTAGTATTGCAATTATTAAACATAGCGGAATACGCGGTCTTTGTATTCGGGACCGTGTTGAGCTTGTGTAATTGAAAGAATTAAAAGGTATATTGTATCCTACTTCCTGTGCTCGCAAATGATTTTATATAGGACAGCACTTACAGTTACTGTTGAGTATCGCTGCACGGTTCTTGTATAGTCGTACATTGTCATATGAATACTAGAATGTACTTTTGAGTATATAAAAAGAAATTTTATATATATATATATATATACACACACACATTATATTACATTTCAATTTTACTAATTGTGTTATGAATGCATTGTAATGCAATTTACTAGTTGTGTTATGAATGCATTGTAATACAATTTACTACTTGTGTTATGAATGCATTGTAATGCAATTTACTAGTTGTCTTGTGAATGAATTGCAGTTCATTTTACTAGTTGTGTTATGAATGCATTGCAATTCAATTAATTAGTCTTGAATAATACATACCAATAATATTAGTTACCAGCGTGATTTCCGGGGTATACGGGTTTTTACAAACCGAAATTTCAGGCGAAACCCTTATACCCCGCAAATCACGCTGGTAACGAATGTATCCATGCATAACGTCTTTCTAACATGCGAGTCGAGCGCAACCCGCCATGACGTCACAGAGATCTGAGGTCACAACCATTAACTACGGCCAAACGGGATGTGGGAATTTTTCCAGGACATCTCTCAGCTAATAAAATCGCATATTTTGGATAAATGTAAAAATCAACCAACATCAAAGAGTACATAGACATAAATTATTACGTAACGTCACATGCTTCACTAATATAGACATAGCTTGTTTCAACGGATATTATAAAAATAATAATATAATTCTACATTGTGGTTATATTCATTTATTATTTATATTCCGATCGTTTTCTGCGTCGGAAAGTTAACAAGCGTTGTTCATTATTGTGGATATCCCCCGAGGTGTTTGCGAGCAATCAGACGCGAATTCAGTAAGTAATGGGTCCACATTAACTGACAGGAACTTGTTCGTTGATGAACACGTCCGTCAACATCATTACTTCGCGTGTAAACATAGCTTATTCAACGCGGCCACACGCAGGCACACACGCCATAGGGTGTTCTAGCCAAGCAATTATTGCATGTACAGGCCTCCATATAAATGTCGAACGATGGATAAAATGTGTTGTTGTTCACGGATCCGCCGACCCAATTTTTTTCAACTTGGGAAACTAAAAATACTTATTTTTATTATATTCCGCCGACAGTGTACTAGCTTTCAGAAAATTTGTAATTATAAATTGTGATGGAATAAGTCATATAAACCATAAACAAATACCGACAAGCAAAGTCGCAGCCATTTTGATTGCTTATTGTTAAATATGTATAACACAAGTCTAATTATAACAATTACTACTATTGACAAGCAGTACTTTGAAAAATAATTGTACATTAAAATCTGAACGATTCATGTGTACTGGTGTTTATAGCAATTATTGACCATTGTATTGATCAATTATATTCGTTTCCTGTCAACCGACCATTAACAGTCTCCAATTATTATTATTGTTATATTGGACCCGACCGACTGGCCAAAATATTAAATTATATTTATTTATATTTTCGACAACTCGAGCAAAGGTTATCATAGAAAAATCCATAAACCAGGGAAATAACTATGGCCATAGGTATAGAAATTAATTTATGTTCGTAAAATAAGTGTTAGTTTACAATGTTAAAATTGTATTGATTGTTTGATTGTATGCTTTATGGGGGGGGGGGGGGGGGGATAGGGTATAGATTTAATTTCTGTTCATAGAAGAAGTGTTACAATCGCGAGAAGAAGAAAAAACGAAAAGATGAACGGATATTCATGAACTATAAATTACGATCTGCGTAATTTTGGATTTGGCGAGTTGCCATCTTTCCATATTTCTCGCTTTGCAATGCGCCGTAGTTTGCTCAGTCTCTCTCTATAACTAATAATAACTCTTCTACCAACAAGAATACTACATATTTAACATACCAAACTGAATAGCATACATTTGAAAATACCAACCAGAATAATATTGAAAATACTTGTCGAAATACTATTGAAATAACAACTCGAATACTATTCAAATACTAATTTGAATGCAAGTGAAAATGCCAAATAGAATACTATTGAAAATACCAATTTGAATGGTATTGAAAATACCAACAGGAATACTATTGAAAATACCAACAAGAATACTGTTGAAAATACCAATGTGAATACTATTGAAAATATCAATTTAGATGCTATTGAAAATACCAAACAAGATACTATTGAACATAATATTGTCAAGAATACAATTGAAAATATCAAACGGAGGCCTATTATTGAAAACAAGAAGAACAGCTGTGAATGCAACGAATACAGTACCATCGAATACTATCGAATACTAGACTATATACCAATATGCAACCACCAAACAATACCCTGAATGTCACGCAAAACATACTCAGAATGACATTCACAATTCATATAGAATTTACCCAGAAAGACTTAAACAATATGCCCACAATGACATTCACAATGTACCCACAATGACATTCACTGACATTCACAATGTACCCACAATGACATTCACAATGTACCCACAATGACATTCACATTGTACCCATAATGACTTCAACAATTGTATGCTCATAAGGTAGACACGTGTATGCCCACAACACGCTTAGACTGCACACATGTGAACTCAGTGGTGTGCAACGCTATCAATAAATTAGATCCAGAATAAACTATCATGTGGATACTAGTACATGTACTAGCTTTTGGTGGGTTTTTTTGAACGGCAATTAAATATTGACTCGGCAATTAATACTAATCCTTTATTGATCTAAATGTCAGTAGAACGTGCGTTGATATAGCCAGTATGTTGGAAATCTATCGTCACGCATCAAATCAAAAGTTCTCGTCAAACCATCCCAGTTATCGGAGGAATAACAATGTATGTTTGTACAGGAGTGCGACTGTAAAAGAGCTAATTGCTTTTCCTTGCACAACACTAGTTTATATGCGGGCAGTGTGTTTTGCTATCCTAATCGATGGACACAATGCTAAATCAAGATTGCGAAGAGATGATTTAATTGTAGTGGCACTTTGCGAGTTCTTACATGAAATTATACCGTTTAAAAGGATATATTGGCGTTAGGTAATGTCGATAAGCTTTATTTGTTCCTGGTCGTGGATACTTTGTGGTAGCTGTATGACAAGTGCTATCAATGTGTTTGGTGTATGGCAATTGTTATCATAAAGTCTATGATTACACATACTACCATTGTGGGTAGCTGTATGACCATTCGTACCATGAGGTGGGATATGGCATGTTCTACCATGTAGTAGGAGTATGATCATTGCTGCCCTTGTGGTTGATGTATGACAATCGCTACCATTGTGGTTGATGCCATGACCATTCCTGCCATGAGGTGGGGTATGGCACATTATAATATGTTGTAGCAGTATGATCATTGCTACCCTTATGGTAGCTGTGTGACAAGTGCTACCATTATGGTTTATGTATGGCCATTCCTACCATGAGATGGGGTATATCGCATTCTAACATGTGGTAGCTGTAGGACAGTTCCTACCATTTGGTTACTAGTAGTAATAGGGGGCCTGTGGGTCGAGTTCTATTTTTAGACTTAAAGATTCTGGTGATAACCTACATGGTGACATGTGCGTGGCTATTGTTTTGTTTACGTATTTTACATTGTACCCCGTTCTATCACACGTGGACAGCTGAACACATGCTGAACAATATGCTTCATCTCTGAATTTTCTCTGGAGCTTAGTCAACCCAAGGCCTAGTACTTGTCTTGTTATCATCGGAACTTGGGGAATTCGAAAAATAGACCTGACCTACTTAAGCGCAATATTATCTCCGTGGAGTCGCAGTGTCACCAATATTACGTGGGTCGCTATATCACTGTTATTACCACGATGGCGGCTGTATGACAAATATTGCCACATGATTCCTAGTGCCTGGAGAAATTACAGATATTTTCATTAATGGAGTTTTTTCGAATCCTTATATTTTCATATATAAATTATTCATTGTGTTAATTAAATTCAGGTCATAAAACTCCAAAGATACACATTTGATCTACCTGATACCGGTCTGTAAAAGATGTGACAGGAAGCTGTTAAACTAGAACTTTTCGTTAAGCACGATCAATAGACGGTTACCGGGGCATGTTGTTCACCAGGACGCCTGGTGTTTATGGGGAGACAACCCTGTTTGCCTCTCGATGGCATGCCCCAATGTTTGTCGTACTGATGTGCAGTGCTCATATTTCCGATTAAGCTGCCTGAATATCAATATCGACTATAAATGTTGGATAATGATGTTTAGATAGTCCAGACAGTAATCATGCTAAGTGTATATACGCTTAGTATCTGTATTGGATTAGCTTATTATTTTTAAGCATATTTAATCGTTTACATCAATTTATTTTTATTTTATTTTTTAATTGGGGTTTAAAGCCGCGTTCAAGATTATTTCACTTATTCTGCATCTATTAAATAACTTATAGTAAGATATTAAATTAGGCAATTTTGACACGTAGTAAATCCAGAGCAACATTACACAAGGAAAAGTTAGGTTCCATCTGTATGTTTTAAACTGACTTGACAAGGGAAGCAAGCCCTGAGGGAATGAGCTCAGAAAAAATAGTATGATCTGTAGTAAGGAACCTCTGACAAAGAGAACAAAATCATAAAACATTATCATGACAGTTGTATCTATATAGAGGTGGGTTGTAGCGCAGTGGTAGAACGTTGGGCTTCGGAGCCAATGGTTTCAGGTTCAAATCCCGCGCAGGGAGCCCGGCATCAATATTCGCGAAAGTTACCTTTCTGACGCGACCTTTCTGACACTGTAAAGTGGCAATGCAGTTTCGGTTCCTTGGTCTTGTGCTCGCAGGTTTACTGCAACATTTAGCGCTACGGATGTTGCGTGTTTCTTCCTGACCTAAACTGGCAAGCCGTGATATAAGTGAAAGAATCTTGAAAACGGCTCTAAATCCCAATTATAAAAAATAACAAAAATTAAATTAAAACATTTTAGACATCATATTGACGCATTAGCAATATACTTTGACCAAGATCAAATGCTAATCTTCTTCCATTAACCCAATATGTATGTACATGTGTAATACACTTCATCAAACTATTTTTTTCATCACAACCTCTATTATCGAGCTAAAACAGTTGTATGTATATTACTCATAGATATATAACATATATACTTACAACAATGTCTAGACACAGTTGGAACACAGTTTACATGTTCATGTTTTTGAGAACTGATTCCAGATTTCTAACAACGGCCAAGAAGCAGAACGAGATGGCAACGCGAGATCTCACGTATCTCGAGAATCCCGTCAATGGTTTCCGATTCCTGTGGCGCCTGGTGGATGGATGGCAGAGAGCGACCAGAATCCGTCCTAACAGCGAATGTCAGTTGACGGAAAATTCCAAGGGTGGGTTCACCTATAGTTCAACTAGAGCACCTAGAGGTCAACTAAATGGTTCTAGATCTGGGTTTCAAATGTTCATATATCATATCCTGGCCATATTATCGAGAAGATGATTTGTCGCATGTATGCCATTTAAAGCCACGTCATGAAACCTACATATAAAATAATATAAAAGTATATAAAAGAAAAGTTAGATCTGAAAATTACAAGAAGATATCATTTTAAGTATACCATGAATCAGTTTTGTGTGGATTCTCATATCTGGGTATATATTATAGTAACGTGGTCCACAGTAGTAACATGGTCCACAGTAGTAGCATGGTCCATAATAGAACTATGTAGAAGTTGAATTTCTATTGGCTTCCAGATTTTCTCAAGCAAGTTCAGAACTCTCTAGGCTCCGTACCATCATGGCCAAATCACGAAGACATCACCGGCTCCGCCATTGCTCTTACCAACCTCATCCACACGTATGACCTTGTCCCCGGAGACGTGGCCAAGGGCAGACTACTCGACAGGAAGACAGCGCCGCTTGACGTCGATGAAATGTCTGTTTTGGGAGAAGAGGTGTTACACCATGGCTCAGATCAAGATGCGTACATGTGGCTCAACCAATCCATAACGAGGTTAGCGGAATTACGTCATGAGGAAAAGACATTGCTAGATGCGCACTATAGGCTGAAAGCGGTCGAGGAAAAGGTGAGTGAACCTGCGATTAACCCATACCCATGAAATTACATCCATCGTCCATTTCATTGGATGATTTATGTTCTAGTTCCAAGCCGTCGATTCTCATTACCCCATATGCACTGTGTACACGTATTTTACTAAAGGTTTTGTAAAATCCAGGTCCTAATTTAGTCCTGGCCTAAATCAGAAAATATACCACGCTTTTATTATATAGCAGGAAATGACGTGAGCCACTATTTACGCCCAGCCTACAGGTATGGCCAGACTATATTAATTCCGGAATGAGAAAGTGTGCAGTATTTAATTGATATTTTGTGACTCTATTTTTAGATTGGGGAACGAAAACTGAATCTCGCTTCTCGACCTGACATCCTGTTCATAGTTGGTGAGGACGGTGAGACATTGGATGGCCTTGAAAACAATGACGTCGGCAATGGCATCGCGACACCAGGGTTCTATCAGTCTGTATACGAGGAGCTCTGCCGGAAAGATCTGAAGGTATAAGTTATGATGTGTATCTAGCTGCACATCCCAGGAAACACATAACGTGTACATTCTACGTTTTATTATATACTTAGCAGTTAAAGACTGAAAATTCTCAATCTGAGAAAAGTGATATCGTCATTGCAGTGAAGAGAACACCTTCCGGTACTACTGAACCCGCTGGGAACCAAGATGCCGACTGCCACTTTCGTCAAATCATCATACAATTATTTGATCAATTTGATACACCACGTTAAACATTTACGATGTTTCATAGTTGTACCATTTGTTTGTGTTTGTTGATTAATTGAATATATTCCGTTTTGACTTCTATTTGTCGTTACAACTATTGAAAGCTAGTTCGTCGTTAAATAACATGCATCTCTCATCTCGTGACGTGGGAAACCCGATATCTCATTTCCCACGTCACTCGATGAGAGATACATGCTATTTCACTAGACATATGAAATATCCTCTATATATCACGCAATGTTGTAATACTTTTGTATAACATTATTTGTTTGCTGGGATCCTATTTGGCACATGCCAGTTTGCTTAGAATAACTTTCACTATCTACACACAAGACTCATCTTGGTTCTTTTTATAAGTAGTCTTTAATATTGAATTATCAATAAATTTTACTAATTTATATTTGAGGATTTGTGGATCATTGCAGTTGATTCCATTTCGAAATCAAGTTGATCCGTATGTTAATGTGTCCTTCCTTTAATTCATTAGAACGAAAGTCCAATTAATACGTCATTATAAAATATATAGTATCCATAAACTAAGAACGTAATTGAATCAGGCAAGGTTGTATATTAAGTGCCTTGTCTTTGAACAACTGTGACAGAATTTAATATTGTGTCCTATCCAGACACCCCAGGAAACATCACGTCTGACGTGTTGGCACAAACGGACATCCATACCGTATCTCAGGGCCAAGGTCGAACTCTTCCATGAAAACCCTGTCATACTGGTTTTCCATGACGTCATCAGCGACGCTGAGATTGAGGCCATGAAAAATATATCGACCAATTTGGTACGTATCCTTTACGAGTTCGAATTCGAACGGCGAATTCCGTCTTTCCTTTTTTCAATTTTTTTTTATACACGTACCACACTGAATCTTGTTACAAGACGGATTTGGAGTTTGTCACGATATTTATTATTCCCTTAATGGTGAACCTGTTAAAGGCAAACAATCACAGATAATTTTCCTCGTTTTTGGAATCGTTATTAGCTACAACTGCAAAATGCATTCACTTGTCATACATTAAACCATGTTTGTACTTCCAAAAACCTTTTCATCTCTGTACGGTAGACAAAATTCCACTGCATCACCTGATAGATGTTTGCTTGAATCGTCAGCATAAACTTAAATAATGGTCTTCTTTTTTTTCCAAACATTTTCATCGAGTCAAATAATACATAAAACATGAAACTATTGAAAACCAGTGGGACATGCGGAAAATGTAGATTGTTGCCAAATATACTTGTATACTTTCAGGTAAAAAATACGCTTGACCATGAAATACTAGTATGTCAACAAACCGTGATTGTATGCTTTTAATCTGTTTTGTTATTGTGCTATCGCAGTCATTCTTTATCTCACGATAGCGTCCATTAACTGTTATTGTTGAAGACACTCTAGAGTCATCATTACATTTGTAAAGAATTACTCCGGCTATTGTTGACAGCTGAAACGTTCCATGCTTGGGAAGAGCGATGGTTCTGGTCACGAGGGGATGAAGGAGAGAACCAGTCAGAGGTGAGGGTTATTATAGAGACAGCAACCAGTTAGATGTGAGTGTTACTGGAGTCAGCATCCAATCAGAAGTGAGTGTTGCTGGACGCAGCAACCAATCGAAGGTAAGTGCTACTTGAGCCACCATCCAATTAGATATGGTCGGCATCCAAGCAAAGGTCGGTTATAATATTACCGGAGTCCAAAGGTAAATGCTCATTAGTAGTCTCGTACTACCGGTGTCTTATATAAGGGAAGGCTGGCGATGAACAGTTATTTGAAAGTTGATGGGTGATCTTGATGATGACTTCGGCACATCTCAACGCAAGTCAATTGTAATGCACTCTGAATTGAAAAGGTAGAACTTTATTGCAATCTAACTATTCTTGAACCTACTGCAGTACGGCCACTCGCGCATAAACTCACGTAAGTGTCAGAATGGTGCTCATGATCACCAATGCCTGAGGATATGTGTAATAAATTAGCAAACAAAAGCATAATTAGTAAAAAGTCTCTGAAAACAATATCTTGCCAGTATAACGTCGGCGCTTTAGCGGACACATAGCGTTCTTGTTTGTAACTCGTGTTTTAGAGAATTGACATATCAATTACATACTTAAACGCATGCAAACACGGCAACTTGGAAATTGTGTCTACCATACAGCAGTGAAAGTGTTTTTGGAACTACAACTGATTTAATGTATAATGTGTGTCGAGTAAATGTACTTTGTAGATAAGAATTAGTCCAAAACTAAAATAAAATGTAGTTGCCACTCTTTGTGCTATGACGGTTGTATGTCCTCTGTCCTCAGTGCTTGGCTGTTTGATGACAAGGAAGTGACGTCACGACTCTCTCGACGCATCCAATCACTGACAGGCCTCAGTACAGAGCTGAAGCAGGTGGACACTCACGGGGAGGCATTCCAGGTGGACCACAGTCGCTGTCATCTATTGCAATGTTGTCTGTGGTATTTTACCATGTGGTCCCCAATCGTTGACAACGGTTGAACATGCTACAATATTCCACCAACAGTCGCTGCCATATTAGAACTACATCTGTCACGTGATAGTCACGTGATACCCTAGCTCGATTGTTATCAATCTGATTAGATTAGCGCATGTCTTGATTACATAAAAGTATATATTTTAGTAAACTATATTACTTATATGCAGTCTTTTCACGTTGTAAACTCAGGAAGTAGTTGAAATATAATTAATAGAAATATTACCCCATTTCCAGGTTGATAAATACTAAGACAATCATGACTATATTGTGGTTTCTAATTACATATAATTATTTTGAAATTAATTCCTAACTGTAATGTATCACTCTCAAATGATAAATTGCCATTGGTTACTAAAGAGTGTAAAATAGGTCCTCCGCGCATTTTTCTCTATGTGATGAGTCGTGAGGCTGACGACGACTAATCAAAATCTGGGTAAGATTACTGCTCCTGCGAGTGCCAGGGGTATTACTGGAGTAACGTGGAAGTAGTCCGAGGTGAGCCGATTGTATTCAGGGGCTGATCCAGAAATATGTTTTAGGGGTGCTGGAACCTTTGCCCGGCTCGCTTGAATCCGTCCTTATAGTCTGATCTTCGGTATCTTCACATTAACTGTCACTAAATATGATATTTCCCTATAATTGTTATTACTATGATACTGAGATAGTAATATAATCCTCCCGGTGTAATCCGATTCTGCTTTTGGCCTATCTCCGTAACTGGTCTGCACTCTTACCGACTGATGACTGCACTCTTACCATAACTCGGGGGTCACCTACGAGCTTTAACCGAGGTGAGATTTATTTCCCGAACCTCGACCCGAACCGGACCCTGACTTGCGGTCTATTCCCAGAACCGACTGACTCACGTGACTCAAAATATGAATAAAATATGTTCCTAACCCTAGCATTAACCCTAATCGCGTGAGCCAATCAGATCGCCTTGAATTGGGTCCAGGTCCGAGAGATAGACCCCACCTTCAACAGACCGTAGATTATTGAAATATACCCACGTAATCAGAACCTATTTTCTTAAAGATATCCTGTGGTAATGTGAGCCGAAGAATGGGGCTGCTGAAAGAACTGGTGCACGAGCCTTGTTGTGTGACGTAGGTCATGCATAAACTGTAACCCGGCAAACACACAATGTTCGATAACGTTATTACAACGTTGTGTCAACGTTATGACGTTATTACATGGAATGTCTCGGTTCAAGGTCACTCAGTAATTCTCGGGATATTTCTGTTTTGCTCCAGAATATTATACTATAGGCAGTCCTGCTGGTGAGCTGAATGTGTTCAAGGTCTAACGAAATAACCATACTCTAGTATTTAAATAGAACCCGTTTTCATTTAAATAGAGCCCGTGTTTTTATTGATAAATGACACACGTTGCAGAGCCGAGTT
>JAUTBT010071754.1:0-13629 GCA_032361225.1 Lepetodrilus schrolli
TATACTCCCCAGGGAGTGTACACAGATCCATTGGCCGGGGTAATACTGTAGCGCTATGAGCTTGCTTTCGAGCGTGGATTTGGCGCAATATAAATGTTCACATTATTATTATTATTATTTATCTGAATAAGACAGCTCTACAACTATTGTAACGGCAGTTGTCCCTATAACTATTCTGGCCTACAAGAGCGTCGTGCGGCTGGACCCAGATTGTAAACATATCGTAAGATGAGGGTGATGACCAGCAATCCATTAATAAAATAGCTTTGTGGATCAGGCCCCAGCCTTGTAACGTCAATACCACTTTGGTTAAAGACAAGGTAGAATTTACTCTGTGGTTCAAATGCATCTTCGTTTCTGTTGCAGCTTTCTCCAGTATATTTTTCGGATGCTTGTGTGCAGCATACACGGATAGTCAAGCCATTGCCACTCACGGGTTCCTACAGGGATACAACCTGTTGACGTGGATCATTGTTATACAACAGGTAGGAACTGTATGTGTTGCTGCATATGGAGTGGGCCGACATTATACGTATAAAGAAATATACTGTACGACCATGTTACACTGTATGCTGCTTCTTACCTCAATACTTTAAACGATAACCAAGTGTTAACATATTGCTATTGTTTGAGATTTAGTATGTGTAGTCATTTCTATATTTGGAAAAGTAACGATTCTTCTTTGTTTCAATAGCGTTTCTTTGGTTCATACTGTAATATACTGTGTTACCACTACAATGGTGGACAAGGGTGACAACATGTTTGCTTCCTATGCTGCAAACGTTTTTCAGACCTACCCGCACCTAGATAATTATATAGATGATGTATAGTGTTGATATTTGCTTGATAAATGACATTTGTTAGATGTGGCTGTTATTTGGTAACATGACATTGTGTTGGATTTAGACGTCAGATGTTGATATTTGTTGGATTTAGATGTCAGATGTTGATATTTGTTGGAATTAGATATGATGTTGCCCTTTCTTTTCTTACAGGCTTTTATAGGTCTAGTGGTGTCTATGGTCATCAAGCATGCAGACAACATTCTGAAGGGGTTCGCTAGCGCTATGTCTATACTGCTGTCTTCTCTCATCTCCTACATCTTCCTCTCTGAGCTACCGCTCAACTTGTGAGTATACCACAAATAGAAGTCATTTGTGTAAAATAGGTCAATGTCCTTTTCCCAACAAATATTCCACACATTAGAAGAATTATCAAGCTTCCCTTTTGGCCAAAACCTAAGCATGCAATAGAAACCGATTTCAACAGTCACCGTCATAGTCTGATGTTGTTTATTGCAGCTTATTCCTGGTAGGTGGCGCCACAGTGCTAACAGCTTCCTGTATGTATGGCCTCAGTCCAACGCAACTGCAGATCTCCAATGTGAAGTCGGAAACAGTATGATGTCACTTCCGGTTGGTGTCTGCGACTTTTAGTGTCATCTCTTGCTCCAGTAAACTGACTACTGATGAACTGGAAACTACGTGCCATCAACCTCGGAGGACATAGATACAACTATACACACCTACAAATATATTTTATGCCTGCCATTTCCGGTATAGATGTCAACCAGGTCCCAAGATTGCGAAACCTTTATCGTACGATTTCATGTTCAAGCTCAAATTTTATATTGGAATTTGTTAAGGTTTGAAAAAGGTCCTAGTCTCTGGGACACTGCTACCTTGTTCCTTCAAGACATTGAGCTGAATCAGAATATCGTAATTATCAAAAACCAATACAATGCATTGCCTCTTGTCCTCATCCTCAGATGCTGTATAGTAGGAGGTACCAGCTGATATAAGTCTAGTCATGTCCATCTCAAAACAGACGGGATTGCCAACTCCTAGCATAACAATATCGTCCAGAGAAGTGTATTTGTCATGGTGTTAGGGACGTAGCTATATTGGAGCACATGGCTCGTGCCTGCAGATAATGTTGTCTTTAGAAATCAAACTCAGGACTGTGGCTCTTTGTAACACGTGGGCCTGGTCTTTATTTCCCTCCTGGAAACACTGCTATTTGTAGTATTCATTAGCGAAACAAAACATTTTAACACTTCGTATGAGAAATGGCTCTCTATGTGTTAGCTACACAAAGAAGTCCAGCCATGACATTGAATAGGCGGTTGTGAGAATCATGTTAACCTGAAATGTCAACGTTATTTGATCAGTGAAGAAATTCTCCAATATTGGAAATGTTAGACATAATGTTCCCAGATAATGCCAAAAATAGGAAACTTTACTCATACACTGACATGTCTTATTTGTCATGTGCCCCAACCATGTGTTCCATATCAAGCATTTATCAATCCTGCGTTATTACCGTTATTTGAGTATTTGTATGTGATTATTGAAGGTGTAGACGTAGTTATGTAGGATAGACTGGCTTCTGGCTTGTGGCTATTATGAACTCGTGTTGAACTAGTCTCGAGAGTCGTATCTCAGATACGTTAAATAAGTTACGACTCTCGTAGCGCTACGATCATTCTGTGGAACGAATGGTTGCTTATTCCTAGTCTCATTGTGGAAGCGATCTGTTTGTTTTAATCAAATGTTCATTAATTAATAATATCTGATTGGTTTATCTATCTATGCATAAATATGGCCATTGTTCCGAAGCGATGAAAATGACCGTATTTTAATGGAATGTGCTGTATTCTCTACTATCGATTATTAGGAGTCTTGACGTGTATATTATTTGATGTCATATTATTGACATGCATTAACTTTATTAATTTCAATTACCACTTTTGAAATCCTTTCACACACTCAACAGACTTTTCTACGTTGATGTCGAGATGAGCGTCCGCTTCTGTGGAAATATGGACACCATGATAATTGAATGTAGGAGAACATGGGTCTGAACAAATGATAGTATACTATATTTATTAATTGTGTATGGCCCAATATCAATGACATAAAATAACTAATTTGGTGCATGCAAGTTATATCGGCCATTCGGTCACTGCGAGTATGATTTAATATACATGTAGTAGAAACTAATGCCAACTTAGTATATAAATGGACCAGAGTTATGATGGACCTGATAGTGTATGAATGGACCAGATACATGTATGAATGAGATCTGATAGTGTATGAATGGACCAGATACGTGTATGAATGAGACCTGATAGTGTATGAATGGACCAGATACATGTATGAATGGACCAGATAGTGTTGGAATTGAGTAGTATTCCAAGAGGACCAACATCAGATTTCTGTATGTTAATTCATGGAAATATGCAACCTCGGAATACAGACTGTGGCCGCTCTCATACGCTACGTGTTGTATGCAAGGTGACAATGACCTTGCGTTATAGAAGACACGTCAAAACATTCTAGCTTGGAGTGTTTCCCTTTAACATAGACTGGTCCTATGTTCTATGTGCACACCTATTATACATTAAACATGTCAAGTGACCAGTCTGAGCGTGACGTCACACAGCAAAACTCTACGTTATTTCTACATCGGTAATGTGACGTCAATCAAGATCAAAGTAGGACTCGAATACGTAACCAATCGAGTATATATTACATATTTTTGTTGAAAATTGACCTTGACATTAAATAGAGGCGTAACCAGCCTCAGACATATTTTAGATTTCGTAGACGTTTTTGTTCAGCAACCCTACAAATCCTATAGTGAAGGAATGGGGAATTTTACGAGTATAAATGCGTACGGTATAAACACACGAACTTTATATTTAGTAATATAAATTAAGACCATAATTTAATGGATTATTCCGGAGTAACTGGCATTCTAGCTATTGTAGATCAAGCTGTACACTCGGGAGAGCATGCCGAGTCGAGAATGTCATCGGCCATTTTCTTATGACAAAAGGAAACGCATGTTTCGGTATGAGATTTTCTAGGTGAACAACTGATTTGACTTTAATAAATTGTATCATACGTTTGGAGTCAGTGCATCCCACGCATCATGTTGAAATACTAGTATACAGTATATATGTATCTATGTGTGTATCTGTTTTACTTGAGAGAACCTGTATCACAAATATTAAGAGATTAGACTCTACCGATGTCTTTCAAATGCACCCATGTTATTGGTGTTGATGTATACTTTTAAAGTAATCATCCTTTATTGATGTTTGTTACGTCCTTTGATGAAGGATACATTATTATTAATATTATTTATTGACAATGTAACGCTTATTGACATGAATACTGTACATGTCAAGAAAGTCTCATTCCATATTGATGTATGATAATAAATTGGGATTATGGGTAAATGTTAACAAAACCTGAATATATTATCATTAATATGGCTGTTTTATTACATGTCAGTTATAATAATAATGTGCGCATTTATATTGCGCCAAATCCACGCTCGAAAGCGTGCTCATTGTACTACATTATTGCCCCGGTCATCTCCTTTTCCTTTTCAACTCCCTGTGGAGTATAGGTCATCATTCACATGTAATATCCTACCGGGTACCCATTTTCTGCTCTGCATTGTCCATATCTGCATACATTTTGGTGTTGGGTTTTAATATATAACGCTTAGCGTCGACAGCATTTCCTATGCCCATGCTATATACAATTCTACACTGGCAATTCTACTCTGATATTGTTCAGAATATGATGGATATAATATAGTACTGCCGATTCCGACACCGATATGATCATCCGCCCTGTATACATGGTTTAGAGAAGATCCGCCACAGAGCGTGAATAAACACGCGCCATCTATTGCCGACACTGATAAATGCAATACCTTTATGATATACCATAATGGAAGTACTATTGTATATACTATTCATTATGCAAGTCAACTTGAATATCTATAGCATGAATCTATCTCAATATTTGAGGAAGTTATTTTGTTCGTTTTTTAGATGAAATAAAGAATATTGACATGTTCTTTGGTGATTTTGTACTTAAAGTTAAATAATGACAGTATCATTGTCGTCCTTCAATAAACTCATAATTTACACTTCAAGGTGGACAAGCCTGTCAAATATCATGCGATCAACAAAATCATATGACGTAATGCGCAGGAATTCTCGTGGTTGCAGTTGAACGTGGGAAAACTAAAGGTCTCTTATTAGCTCTGTAAAACAAATACTTAAAACATCATGAAAATATGTTTACGATCCATGTATGTAACATTAGTTATTATGCTACATTATGACCGTAGTTCATTTTTATAAAATTCTTCTCATCGTTCTTCCTGCTGGATTAATTTCAAGCAATATTCTATATGGCATTAATGTTTGCCTGCAGCATTCGGGAAGGTTAAACAATTAATTTTTTTATGTTAGGCCAGTTATTTGATTTCCTGATTTATGGATTTTTCTGTGCTAATTTTGCCTCAGGCGGTCGAAAATATAAATACATATATAAATAAATATTTGATATTTTGGATAGTTGGTTGCATCCAATATAAAACTAATAATAACTGGAGATTTTGGATTGTCCCTTGCCAGAAAATAAATATAAATATTATCAATAATTGTAATGAACAGTACATATTTGAATGGACAATTTTTTCCCTTCAAAGTGCTGCTTGTGAATAGCAGCGATTGTTATGAACCGACTTTTATTATACATATTTACCAGGAACCTATCAAATTGTGTTCAACTTGTGTCATCCTAGTCTACCCCTACAGGTCTTTGTTCGTGTTCAATGATGATGCATACAACTTGTCCCTTGTCAAATCTTATTATAGTTTTCTATAAAATAGTAAACTATTGGCAGCAAATATAATAGAAATAATAATTTTTATTTTCTAAAATAGAAACAATCGGTTTGGTGGATCCGTAGACCAGAGAAACAAATAAATATGGCCTAATAGGAATACTATTCAGTACACGCAGTTCTCTATGCATCAGTATATAGATGTGACCAGACATTGGAACTCTTAACCTTTGGTTTGTTTGCACCCTGTCAACAATGGATGAAGAATACAAATTTCAGAAAGAATAAATGTATTTATACAAGTATAATTTATTGATAATATTATATTAACTGTGCAAAATAAATGATGATATATAGTATATGTACAAAGCAATTAACATAGGATACATAACATGCATACTTGAGTTGTTACATGTACAGTCTCATATTTTTCATCAAGCATTGAAATAAAATAAACAGAAATGGCACACAATTTTAATGATGACAAGACACAATATTATGCACACACAACGGAATTCCATATATTGTTCTTTTTTCTTACACACAATTTAGGATTTACAATTTCATTCAATATTTATTAATATAAAAGAAAAAGGAAACAGTAGTGATCATAATAAGTGTGATCATTAGTGATCAAGGATTTCTATTATCTTACAACTACCTGACATGAGTGTAGGTGGGAGATTGTTAGACACAAGTCATAGCATATAATGCAAGTAGACATTATGATGTACCTTGCTGATATCTACATAACACATGGAGTTGGCCTGCGTTCAATTAGTGAGAATTTGCAGAAAGCATGGTTGGTCTTCAAAGGGAGACGGTTCCACAATAACAAACCTGTGGCTGGGACCTAAATGTGCTATTAGAGGTGAAATGATTAACAAAAATGCTATTTGAATATTCGTTTGTATGTATTCTATTCATACTCGAATATCCGTTTGAAATCTTATTATAATATAGTATGCTTTACATCGTCACACATCTCAAATGTACAGTCAATAAATGTACGTTATTGTGTTTTCTGACTAGATTTTAAGCAGGAACATTGAAATAAGGTTTCAAAGGTATTACGGAAAAACTTGCAAACTAGAACTCTTGACTGATAATCTTTACTCTGGCTTAGTAGACACTTTGATAAAACATTTGTTACACATCGAGTCAGTCTTGATTGATTTCTCTCAATAGCTAGAAATACATATTTTTTCACTTCTCAAAATGTTTTACGACATCAATACAAATGTGTTGGAATATCTGAATACTGTTTTACTCTTTGAATATCTGTAATTTCGTATTCATTCGCGAATATTTGTTTCAGCTTTATGTCCTATTCAATTATTTTACTAGTTGAAACATAAAAACTGAAGAGAAAGATTCACATCTGCAAATACACACTTGACTCTGCCAGACTATGAGATGATGGATTCACTTGAATATTTGATTATAGCAATAATTATCCTTTACTCCAGAGCTCCGTGAAATTTGACTTCCGAAAAAAGGAAGCCTCATCTGGAAGATAGTGGTTGTTTTCCACTCGATATCTGGAACATAAAGAGTATCGTTTCTTGAAGCTATCGTATCCACTATGAGACCAAAGTGCTCTCGTAAGTTCCCGGTGGCCATGTACAAGCGATCTCTATGAGTGTGCATATGGGCTCGTAGTAGATATGAGAGCTACGAGAAACAATACCCTGCTACGCAGAGATACAGTAGTGCTCTCGTAAGTTGCCCTGTATAAGAGATAGCTATGAGAGTGCTTATGGTATCATAGTAGATGTGAGAGCTTCATGAAACGATACCCAAATCTTCCTAGAAGAGCAGACAGTCCGAAGAAAGATCACATGCAGCTCGGGTGTGATATTGATTGCATCAGAACTTGGCAGCTTTCTTAATATAACCAATGTCATCATAAATTGCAAACGAAATTTACTGCTAATGGTGATAAATTAAATTAAATTGGCATCACACAACAAATCACATACAAAATAATGTAACAATGTTTTAACAATGGCCTAATATTTAAATAAAATTGCAAATTTAATACATTGATTGCATAGAAGATATATTATTAGTATAAAACTGGGATAATCCTATGTAAACGACCTGTGGCCAATTGAGGGACTTCATGTGAAGATATACCACGTTGACAATAAATAGAAATCAGTAATGTTTATCTCCAGATTTTTAGAAAACTAAAATGTGAGAAAAAGTATTGTCCAGATACAATGTGAGATATAATTCAGTTTTCAGAATTACAAGAGTACGATCTAATTGAGCATTCATAATACAAGAATATGAAATGATTGAGCATTATAGTTACAGGGTGTATATCTAAAAGATTAAATTGAAAATAAAACAAGCCTTGATTAGCTACAGTTTCTGGGCAATACTAAATCTGTCATACAGCATAATCAATACACTTGCTATCTTATATACACTCATAAATATCATGAAGCTGTCATAGCTAAAGCTGTTCCTGAGTTGAAACCAAGTTATCTATGAAATGACTATGGCCTGCATTGACTACAGTGAAATGGGAAGATCAGATGGAATGCTAGTAACATGCGAGGTGACCAGGCCTCAAAACAAGCTTCAGTTAGCTGGGTTTTGAGATTTTACTCAAGTTATAGTTATAGTCAATAGGAGAAATCTCTGCTGAGAAAAATCTCAAACTGAAGTTTGTTTCGAGAATTTGGGGTCAGCTGTAGATATTTGAGATGTACATTGCAAGTAAATGATACTACAGCTGTAGATATACAAGAATTGCATCTGTAAATATATGTAGTACAGTCGTATTCTTAGGAAATTAATGGCTATAAATACATGAGAAATGTCTCACAAGCCGTAAACCCATGATACCTGCAAGAATGTGCTAGATAGGTGTAAATGTGTGAAGTTAAAGGCTGTAAAGACATGTGATATTCACCTGTAAATACATGAGATAAACAGCTGTAAACACATGACCAAGACAGCTGCAAACACATGAGAAAACCTTGGAAGTACATAAGATACCCAGCCATAAATACATGAAATAGACAGCTGTAAATATATCAAAAATACAGCTGTAACATCAGAAATGCAGCTGTATGTGAGATACACAGCTGTCATTGCATGGGAAAGACAGATGAAACACAGACAACATGACTTCAAACTGCAGGCACTTCCACACACAACTTGTACACAGCATCCACTACGACCTGAAATACAGAACAATAGGTGTGTATCAGCATAGACTACTGTCAGTATTACCGTATCTGGTCAAAGTGATATCATGATCGTTATTAACCCTTGTGCACTAGAGTGTAGACCACAAAACCAATTCTTGTTCCACCTAATGAACAGTTGTTCTTTTTAATTGGGGTTTAGAGCTGCTTTCAAGATTCTTTCACTTATATCACAGCTTGTTAGTTTAGAACAGTCCAAATGTTCTACCATTGCGCTACCACCTGCCCCCATAACGATCCTAGTGCTACATGAG
The DNA here is from genome assembly GCA_032361225.1 of Lepetodrilus schrolli. Taxonomy (NCBI): domain Eukaryota; kingdom Metazoa; phylum Mollusca; class Gastropoda; order Lepetellida; family Lepetodrilidae; genus Lepetodrilus; species Lepetodrilus schrolli. Next base: position 9,134 of record JAUTBT010071754.1, read on the forward strand.
TTGAAACTCCTATACACTAACATAGAGATATGACTCTCGTAGCACTATGATCTAGCACTAGGATCGTTCTGTGGAAAGCAACCACAGAAAACTAAAGGCATATGGGAGACAACTCTAACATTTTAAAGTCCACCATATGCAAGTATGGCTAACTGTCACGTTGGGTCTATATTTTCTCTCCATTGCTTTGCAAATAAAACATAATTAGTAAATACATTGCCCTGTAGTTCACATTAAAAAAAACCAGAATAGTGATAGGTAAAATATGTCTGAAAACACAGGTACACACATTGTATTGTATTATATTAAAATGTTGAAACATACCTGGGCATGATTTTGTTGATACAATCTGCAAGAACTTGTACGACATTCTCAATCTCGGCTGTTGTCAATAGACAGTTGACAGCCACACGAATACTGAAATATATAAGCCATGAATATTCGACAAGTCCCAAGCAACAGCAACAGTTTTAGGAAAGTCTTACTGAAAATATTTATTTCAAATTAAAAAATACTTATTTTTGTTATCCCTGACTTTGGTAATGGAAGAGGGGGTATAGGGGAGAGGAGGGTAGGATACTGACCTGGGGGCAGGGAGAATGTGCTCTTCCTTCTCGAGGTATCGCGCCACTGTCAATGCCACATTCTTCTCCATGGCCTGGAAATCAGACAACACTCGTATCATGTGATACCAACACATGAATTTTTACTTTGTATTGGTGTTGAGACCCACTTTCAAGATTCTTTCACTCATATCACAGCTTGTCAGTTTAGGGCAGGAGGAAACCCGCTACAATCGTAGCACTGAATGTTGCAGATGGCCTGCGAGTACCGGCTGGTACTGATAGATGATATTGCTATGGTACAAACAGCGCATCCTAACATGATTGTGTCGGCAAGGTAACTTTCGCGAACCCAGAACCCAAGTTCAATGCTCTACCACTTGTGCTTCTACCACCAGCCCTTCATGTGATACTTAACTCTCTCCATGCTGAAGGCAACCGGAGATGCCCGAAAGAGCAGTGCCTGCCTAATCCAGCAGGGAGAGGGTTAATAGATGCTTAGGATTTCTTCAGGTGAAACAATACTGCCCATCTGTTGAGAACTTTACCTATGAAATCTTACCAGATAGTCAGGTCATTTAGGAATTAAACAGTTCCTATTTCAAACTTGTGGCATGTTATTGATGATTAATCAAAATTGACAGGCAGAGATTTAAACTAAATATTTGACAACAATGATTGCTGGAGGTTGGCATGTTTTGAAACTTCTGATAATATTTAACGACATGATTGTGCGAGATAAGATTATAATGTGGGTTGGAAAAGTAAGAGAGTGTTACTGTAAAAGTGATATTAGGAGGTGTCAGTATCACGAGGTGATGAGGTGGTGAGGTAGTCACTTACCTCCTCTGTGATCATCTGTAGCGTCTTGGAGTCTAGGTCACGGTCATCAGATGGCTCCATCATACGGATGTGTTTGATTGGAGCAATCTCGTCACCCACGATAACTACACCCTCCAGCCTGACAGATGTGAAAATATGTGTGACATGGTGTGAAAACTGTACAAGTGACAGGGAATTTTGTGCAGAGTAATTTTCAGCCAAATAATCTAGTAGAGACTATATATATATATATATATATATATATATATATATATAAAAAAATTGTCAGTTTAGGGCAGGAGGAAACCCGCAACATCCATAGCGCTGAGTGTTACATTAAATCTGCGAGCACTGGCTAGTACTGACAAGACCAAGGATGATAACTCTACAGACATCGAATCCTATCAATATCGCGTCACAAAGGTAACTTTCGCGATCATTGATGCCGGGCCCCCGGGGCGGGATTTAAACCTGGAACCTTTGGCTCCGATGTTCAACATTCTACCACTGTGCTACCACCTGCCCCAGTAGAGACTATGAAAGAAGATGAAATAATCATTTAAACAAAATAAAGAAGATACACACTTTGAAAGACCTTTATGCACGAGTCGGCAGTTCTCTTCAAGCTGTGTGAGAATAACTGAAAACAAACAGCTTGGATAGATCTCCATGCACAGAAATTCATGTAAAATGTAAAAAGTAATTGTAATGAACATTAATGTTGGTCCTATGGTGGATTCAACACAGGATTCTTAGTTCTCAAGTCTGACGACGCACCAATTCAACTACCATCAGTTTTGTATCTCATTTGTTACAGTCAATTTAGCCAGTAATGAAGAAAACTTTTATATGTACTTAATAAAATAGGCCCCTGTTCCACAGAATGATTGTAGCATAGTTCAGAGTCATTGCTCCACGTTAATGTGTAGGAGTTACGACTCTCGTAGCGCTACGATTGTTCTGTGGAGTGCGGCCCTGGTCTTAAATAACCTATCGCAAGCTGTCAGTCTCCCAGTCAGAGATATTACCATTCAGCCAATCAGAATACAGCAGTACCTAAAGTTTGGCATAACTTGATTAGCCACGTGGAAAGTATCTGACAAACAATACCTTGCAAGGCAAGCATTAAGTAGGTGAAACTATTGCTTGCTTAGCATGTGGAAAAAGCTGGACGTACATTTAGAGGGAGTGTTGCTTCGCAATAGATCAATTACCTTTTGGATAAATAATAGAAAGATACCCTACCACCCACATATCTCTAATTGTGGTATAATTGTGTCATTGTTGACTGTGGTTCACTGATCAACCCCCCACAGCTTCTTTAAACAGACTACCATTGGATGGCTGCGCATGTACGACAAAGCTCGTCAGACTTACTTGGTTTTTCTTCGATGACAGTCAACGCCTGATGGGCAGCAACAGCTAGCATGGGTGGCACCGAGGCTGAGAAACAGTAACCTAGGCCAGCTAGTCGCTGAAACATGCAAACCATCGACAATATTTTAATTTGATTTTTTTTTCAAGGCTATTTAGCCTACCAAGAACTAGTGAGATAAAATGATTATTTATTCAGAATGCCATGACTGCAGAAAACAAAACTTGAACACGGGGAAATAAAAGATAATTTTGTGAGTCGATGGGTATCAAGGTAGGGTAACAGCACTTTGAGCACCTTGGTAGTAAATGTCTCCATCTCAGTTCTATTGTTAATAAATAGTGATATGAATTAGAAACTATTTATCCAGATTCAGAAATCATCTAAGGCCGTCGCCTGTAGATATTGATAAATAACGTTCAACATACCTGATGATCAATGACGTATTTGCGTCCACAACAGAATCCCCCAATCGATGCAATGGAGTTCTCCAGACATGCGGCTATCAGATCTATTTCGTTAGCCTGCAGTACAACAATAAGCCATCCTCATGATTAATGTTAATGACATTGTGCCTACCGTAATTTTCATTGTTATAATTTACAATAAAATACATTACATTTTTTCCCCAACAAAACTTGAATGCTACAGTTGAGAAAAGCATAAATTTGAAAGTAGATATTATTGCATAATCCAGAACATCAGCATCTAATCATATAATGATACCCGCCATTATTTTACTCTAGATGAATTAATATTTTCAGACACAATTTGGACCACTGCCACACCCACTACTTACATCTATATTAAAGTGTTCAGTTAAACCACGGCCAGTTTTTCCGAGCACACCAAACGACAGACTTTCTTCGAGGAAAATACGGACTTTGTATTTCCATTTCAGTGCCAACTGGAAAATAGAAAAAGGAAATCTATTTTAGCACTCACACATGCAATGGAATTTACCAGATTATGCAGGATGCACATTTTTTTCTATGCCTTATTGTGCACTATGTCAAAGATCTGGTGGTTATGTATTTATGATGTGAAGAGACCATACATCAGCTGTTCCAATACAAATACATAACAATTAATATTAAATTTGGCTATGAGTAACCACTGCATCATCTCTTATATACAGCATTTGTGAACAGCTATAAGCTGGAGATTAGGCACTATATAAATACATTATTAATATTCTTACCAGTTGAGGCAGGGGACAGATATCTCCATAGTTGATGGACAGTGCCTCGGTTACTATGAACTGCCTTGTTGCTTTTGCTTTTTTCGGATTCTGTTGGGAAAAAAGACCATGTCTCGACTTCAGGTAATGTCCAAAAAAAATCATTTGTAATATTGGTCATTCCCGCATCCCGCGAGAGTCCCTTCCTCTCTCACCCCAAGCTCAAGCCACCTGCTTCCTTGTTCTTTTGTAATGACTGGCTGAGTTACGAGAAATATTATCCATGCAGACAGGTTTTCATCTACCGTATATCCTGGGGTATAAGCCCAGGGGGCTCACTTCATACAATAACGGATAATAAGGTACTGGGCTTATACCATAATAAGATCCTAATTTATTGCCATAATATTTACCTATCGAAAACAGGACCACTCGATTTATGGCCACCATAATGAATGTTATCAATCTGTCGTAGATTAATAAGATAGGAACTAATAAACACAATAAAATAATAAATATCTTAATTTTATTATTAATATTCTTTATAAATATGACA
>JAUTBT010071765.1:0-12562 GCA_032361225.1 Lepetodrilus schrolli
AACAATCAAATACTTGGGTCAAGCGATATCTACAGCATGACATCACAATGGTAGAACAATCAAATAAACAATCAAATGAACGCAGAATTGGAAAGCGATATCTACTGCGAAAAGACAGTATTGGGTGATAATGTACTTTAACTTAATGATTTAATACACTTTAACGTTATGATTTAAAGCTCGAGCATCAATTCTTATGTCTTTTAACTAAGCAAGTCCTCACAATCACATACCCCGGAGAATCATGCTGTTGATCAATATAATCGCCTTAATGAACGTGTAAAATGAAATAAATATTATTAGCAATATTGCATAGATAAGCTATCATTATACACAATGCTATAGAGCTTGGCGTATCATATAGTATTGTCGGGTGATACGCTAGTACTGTTATAAATGCATTGAATAGGCGAGGAATGGCAAGAACACTTATCCTAGCGTAAACCCGTTAAGACAGGTATGAGATTTTTGAGTATTGTTATACTTAGTCTATACAATCATACGGACCTCCCCCGGGTCACAATCACTAGCTAATCCTACCTAAGTAGACAGATTTATTAGTATGAAGTACTTCCATTGTGCCACAGCTAGCTGATCTGGTTTTATCAATGGGTGCTGGACGTGGTCAAGGAAATAGTATAATGGTGTTGGTAAAACTATCTTGAAGTATTAGATTGTAGCATTTGTGCAACAGGACAAAGATTCCACAGTTGTAAGGATTGGTATTGGGAATATTTTATTTTATTTTTTGTTGTTTTACTAAAAATAAAGAAGAAGAAGAAATATTTGGGATTTATAACCGCGTTCAAGATTCTGTCACTAATATTACGGCTTTTCAGTTTAGGACAGGAGGAAACCCGTAACATCTGTAACGCTGTATGTTGCAGTACACATCCAATGGCCTAATAACAACTGTGTTATTAATAATAATATATAATAATAACAATAATAGTAACAATAATAATACTAATAACAATGATTAATTATAATAATAATAACAGGAATAATAATAACGTATCTTTTTAACGCGCCATGCCTACTTTCTAAAACATTGCTCAACGCGCTTCATTATTAGCCCCGGTCAATGGATAAATTTGCACTTAGTTTCATTCTCAACTCCCTGGGGATTATGCATACAACACGATACGATGCAATGGATCAAGTATAGAGCGATCGCACTTTGTGTACATTACATTGATGTGGGGGAAATTGACAACAAATCAAACGTGACATGCCATCGTAATTGTCTTTCCAACTGCGATGTTCTTGTGGGCATTTGTTATATTAAATGTTAGCACAAACATGCATATTTGTACATAAGGCACTTTTTAAAGATTACTTCAAGATAAAATATAAAAAATACATTTAAAAAAAATAAATGTTGGCATGCAATACAGTACATAGTTTCTTTTAAATTCCAGAGGCATTGTGATAGTCAATTACTGCGTAGCACGCTGAACAGTCGTTGGTTACACTATTATGACTATAGGAACAATTACTGTCTCCAGCACAATGTCAGTGCCAGTTATAGGCCATTCGAGTGAGAGTAAAATACGTCCAGGATTTTGCAAATCACGTCGTATGATTCGTAAGAGTCCTATTCTCACGATGTGAAGGCGGCCAACGTATACGAGCACTTAAACAGCGACCTATCTAGAAACTCAAATACCCGTTCCCTCATGTATTCTATCCCAGTTTAGTTAAAATATAGTCTGGTCCGATCCAATGAAATGGTCACCAACCCTCGGAACAATGTCTACTGGACCCAATATGTTCGTGAGTTTTTTTCTAAAGAAACGGCTTCTCTACTTCCAGCTGAATACTATATTCAGTGGATGTTATTAACATAAGTATGTACTAAATAACCACTTTTTTGGGGGAGTGGCTGCTATTATTAGTAAGTATGGTCGCCCTTTGCTATCGCGAGAAGATATATCACAAACCATACCTCAATTACTATCATTAAATAGAGTGAATCACTGACTACGGTTCGTTGGGTATATAAGAAATAAAGTATATATGGTAGGAGATTAAGTACGAGATACGGTCAATATGTTAATATGTATAGGTAGCCTACTGATAGTAGGAGACGCTCTATGCAAATACATGTGCATGGTCCGCCTGGTAATAAAATGTGAATCTGATGGGCTGTTAGTGTATGAATTATAGGTAGCTGTCTAATAGTATCACTCTTATTTTTTTCTGTGTCAGGACATCATTATTAAGATAATTTTAATTACGTCTCGTTTATCATGTATCTAAACTTGTCAGAAAGTATATATTTTTTAATAGTAATTTCCAATAGCATTTGCTCATTGCCGTCAGTTATGATTGCCGAGAACATTCGCAGCATACTCATATTTTTTCCTCCGGCTATTAATTGCAACTAAAGGAAGTCGAAAATAGAAATTCGAAAGTGAACGTTTTTAATATTTTTTTATTTTTTTTATGAAAGACAGTACTAATTAAATTTGACATTACTTCTGTTAGGTTAATGAGTGACATTAGTTGAATAAAATGAGACGTTACTACTTAATTTCTTTTTAATGAGTCACACGCTATCGTAGCCTTAATTAAGACTGTGTAAAATCAAATGAACTGCATTTGCCTAACTCTCCTTATGTATATAGAAGATTTACAAGCAAGAATACATTATTTTACTTGGTACAAGAAAGACCATATATATCAACTACATGTATGTGAAAATAATGGGTCTGCGGCTTTAAATGAAATTCCCACCTATTAAACCTCGATAACGTTCCTGGAATTCTGCATTAATAGCCAATTATCTCCTAGTTAAAACTAATTCATCAGCAATTATTTAAACATAGGATTCACCAACTTTGTAACGTATGTAATATATACTCACTACAAGCAATGATTCTTTCTATACGAGAATATCATCGTCGACCCTCCACAAATTAAAGGTAAATGTCTTTCCGTGCCTCTGATCATAGTACATTAAAGGTGCAAGACCCTGAATATTAATCAAATGAATTGTGTTAATGCTCAGCCTAGCGGAAGAAAGTCAGAGCGATCAAACGGGACTGGGGAGTCTCGGTAAACTTTGCTAGTTCACCTTTGTCGCACGGAATGAACGGATGGACTATATTGCCAGTGAAAAGTGAACGAATTCTTCCTCGGGAAGTAAGTTTTCTAACGTGCTATTTGCGTAAACTGTTTATATGTTTAGATTAGAGAGTGTACGGCTCACATAGATGTCCACATTGGAGGTTTACTCATTAATTATGATGCGTGTATAATGTCCACACTAGTACTTACTTTGCAAATATTTTGTGATCCATAACCTGTACCTGATCGCAGTAATTTCCCATCAGTTTTTATTGATATAATGCAGATATTTGATCGAAATGTTCGTTTTTATAATAGTTTCCAGACAACTACCCATGCCATAATTGAGTTACATGCACACCAAACTTCATATTTGTATGATCACTTACCTACGAAATATTGCTGTTTAATTAAACAATAGTATATCGAAAGTTCAGTGAATGATTTACAGACGGCTGGAAATCGTTCACTCAGTTTTAACCCCTCGGAGCATTTTTTGGTGGTCACAGAACTGAACTTCAAAAACATGATTTCCCTGGTAGCTCCTAAAACCTTTAAAAAAAAATACTAACAGTTTTGAGCACAAACATAATAAATGTGCACATAGAAAACTTGATTTGACGGATATTTTAAATTATTTACTGTTCGAAAAATGTGCCATGGATAGGCCTAATCTAATTATAGGTAGGCTATATCACAATGTGCACAAATAATTATGATCTTACACCCTGCATTTTCAAAGAATATCATTATATAATTATATGTATAATTCCAAAAGTTTTATAGAAAATATTCCACAAATTAATTTGACTTCCTGCTGAAGAGTTCGTTCACTTCGAGACTGAAAATACAATCTAGGCGTTCACGATCCCATATTACCTTGTACTGTAGAGCTGAGATCCTACGAGTGTACGCCACAGTAAATCTTTGTAATATTAAACTGGTGACAATTCACAGACGGCAGAAGAGCCACGGGTCGACGCTCCGTGATAATACTCACAGGACATGACAATGACATATTTTTGGTGTACTACACGTTTATATTTCTGTTGTGCTCTGTGCACTTATAGGTCGTGTGACTGGTTTTAATGTTCCGAGAGGGTTATAACAAATAACAACACTTGACGGTGTATAGTATGTTGTTTATGCTAGCCGTCGAGGGGTATTCATTTCGTTCCGTATATAGACATATGTATATTTGTAGTACAAAGAAGTGTGGCATTCATGGAGTACATCATGCACTATTCGTTACATGTAAGTACTGATACATTACATCGCAATCTACTCGGGAAATGGGAGCGGATATTTTTTAAAAGACAATAATTATTTAAAAGACAAATTCGATAATATGTATTTCTAATATAGATGGCATATATCGAAGTTACGGAAACTTTCTATCTGTATGTAAAGTGATTTTCTCATGCACTGTGAATATTGATTCGCAATGGCATTCTGGTGAAACACGATACATCCGAAACACATTTGTTGTCGTAATTCACTCTTGTGTGTGCCGTATGATCCATTATGAAAGATACCGTAAGTTCATTTAAAATGTTTGAGCTTTATTTATTTGGTTTATGGATGACAAGATTTCTAATACATTATTTTTGCGTGTACTTTGTTCTCACCCACAAATTTGCTATTTCGCACCAAGTGTAGGGAAACACCTGGTCCGATGATACCAACACGACAACAGGTATGTCAAAACCAACGATCCTATTCATACATTTATACCAATACAGGTTATAGTTTGTTCAGCTCGTCAAATGTTACAAGATGAAATGGCTACTTATTCTAATATATACTGTATTTTTAGGAACTGTGGCCAACAACACTTGATACCTCAAAATGTTGATCTCAAAACCGGGGAAGACGTTGACTCCACGTCATGCTGAAGTGCATCCGACCCCGAGCCAGACTAACCCGACCCACAAGGAACCGCCAGCGACGACCCCGACGCACCAGAAAGTCCGGAAGACGAGGAGCTTGAGTAGATCGCTCAGCGTCAAGGACCTCAGTGACGATCCTCCCGAACTGTTACCGGAACTCTCCATCGACGACCGACTGCCCGGAGTCCTCAAGATCTTCGGGGAGTCCGTGCTCCCGGGAGCGGAGTACAAGAGCGTGCTGGCTTCCACGAGATCCACATCTCAGGAGATCGTGAAGCAGGCTCTGGAGAGGTACGGACAAGAAGCGGGGCATTACGTGCAGTATGTGCTGTGCGACGTCGTAGGGCTGGTGGAAAATACCACTTCCGGTTATTCTCAAAGACCTAGCAATAAATGGCGGACCGTGTGCAGAAGGGTCTTGGAGGACGGCGACAAACCGTTGGAACTCCAGTCCTTCTGGAAGCCCTGCATCGGCTTCAGTAGACGATACGAGCTCCACAAACGCACCGAGGTGGTCCGGGAGAGTTTAGCCGACGACACGTTAGGGTTGAACGACAATGCAAGGAAGCTGATGAAGGCTAAAGTTGCCCCCGGAGCTATCCCCTTCTCAACAACGTGGAATGGCGATTCGGCTCGGCTGAGAATGAACCCACACGATTCAAATTCCGTTCAACGAGAAACATTGTCCGACGACAGCGGGGCCACCACGTCAGACATCCAGGCAGGTCAGCATCCGTATCTCTTGATGGTACGTGGATACGACACTTTCATGGACCAGGTTCAGTACAAGTTGAAATCTCAGTTCACGCGGCTGGGGAAATTCAGAGGACATTCGTATGCCTCTGAAATAGGATTAGCAGCTCCAGATGTGATTCAGGTCCACTGCCACCTGGTACTGAAAAGCATGCAGGACAACAGTTCCGGATACGTTGATCGAAGGTATTGCTACTACATACACCTGGAAGTATGTGAAGGAGCAATGGTCTGCATAAACGGGCAAAGAATAACCAGGACAGCTCACGTGTACGCCGGCGACATGATCGCCATCGGACAACACTACCTCTTCCTCTACAAAGATCCCACGGGAGGATACGATATTCCCGAAAATCTGTCCTGGTTCCTTGGTTCTACGAGCAATACATCGACCAGAGACCGATCGTACTTCGGGGACTTATTGAACTCCAGTTCCGGCGATTTCTCGGCGTCCTTCGACGCTGGAGAAGGTTCCGGAGGAAGTAGTGAAGGGCAGCAGATCACGTTTGCGTATTCCAGGGACAAGGAGGACGATGTGGTCAAGGCTATAACAGAGATACACAGCTGTAACAAGAGAGACCATCCTCTGACGCCCGCCATACTGTTTGTGGCGTGCTTGGAGCATGCGCGGCGGAAGTTCACTCGGCATCAACAGAGGAACCTGCAGAGGAGGATCTTGTTCTGCGTGAGAGAGAAGGTGGCTGTGAGTATGTCAACGAGGTTTTGGTTCGTGCTATTAATTAATAATTTTTGCTATTGGTTTATACTTGTTACTATTGGTTTATACTTTGGGTAGCCTACTCTTAAGCCAGTAGCAGACTATGAAATGAGCTCTGCGAGCTTTCACGACTGCGAGGTATTTTATGTCGTAGAGCTTCTAAAATACTGTGCGGTAGTGTGCTACAGACCGCACAGCCACCAGAACTATGCAGTGTATTACTTAGAACGAGTTACTCCTCTTTGTGGTCGAGGAGGCTCCCATTTTAAAGTCGCATGAACCAGAGAAGGGATTTTATTGGATGAGCACCAATATATCTCGCAGATATACCAAATCGACTGCGCGATGTGTAGCAGACTAGCGTAACTACTGCGACAGTCCGCGCAGTTGTAAACCGCGCCGCGGAATATCAAACAAGTTTGATTTTGGAAATTGTCTCCGCGAGCTGTGTCGCAGTCATATAGCTTGCAGAGATGCCGTAGCAGATTACGATTTCAACTCGCCGAGATGTCGCGCAGAGCTGGCTCGCCGAAAGTTATGCATAGTCTGCTACCGGCTTTAGTTCTCAGCTTCTGGATATATACATGAGTAGCATACCTGTACACTACTGTCCCGTATAACTGGCTTGTAGTAATTAAATTTAATGAAGGATATATATATTTCATGTAGATGTAATTATCTAAATGATATTAAATATATATTATTAAATACTGTTACAGGACCTAGCGAAAATACTATCTGAACACAAATATGAAAGGTGAGATTATTGTATTCATGTTGAATGATGTTTTCCAATTCCTGCAATGTTGGCAATATTCTATATCATCCACTCGTGTTTTGCCCAAATATTACTTTTGAACAGTGGTGCCATTCAATTCGTAGACTCTCAATTGGCTTTCTTTTCAATATTTCAGCTCAGTGTTTCACTTCAGTGCGCCCAAACAGGAATACGATCCATTGAAGGTTCTGATCTACTGGATGTCCAATTCCGTCCACCTGTATGTGCACGTGCTTCACGAACTGCACGTGCACAGCGTGAACCCCGACCCTGACGACGAAATGTACGCGTGTCTACAGGAAATGTTGACGGGTTTGGAAGACGTTGTCAGCTTCAGCTTTCAACAAACAGTTTACTGTGTCACTAAAGTAAATAAAGCCATCTATCTTGACATCATTCCACGCATGCGCAGTTGTAATTTTACTTATTTCAGGTCCCCAACGCCAGTTTTACCTTAGCAGCAACAGTGACGTTCATGGTATCATTTCTCGAAGCTCTCATATCTACTACGAGACCATAAGCACTCTCGTAGCGATCGCTTGTACATGGCGGCATGGGTATCCTTTCACGGAGCTATCTTATGTATGAGCATTACATAGCGCTCTCTTTGCAGTGTATTAGCTATCGGCAAAGATAGCGTTATGGCCTCTTAGTTGATAAGAGAGCGTCGTGAAAGTATACCCGGGTACTTACTAGAGAGCTAGATTGTCTCATTGTGGATATGAGAGCTTCGAGAAACGATACCCAGGATAGCAAGCTGATGCTACGACATATACACTTTCTGGAGGCAAGGGTCGAACTCAGATTTACAAGACGGCGATTGTCCCAACTTGTCGAAATACCGTACACAGGAAAATATTCATGGGAAGTTATTTTCGTCGTACAAGGCTATTTCCAGCTGTTGTGAAGATGATGTTGATGTTCGACATTTCTTGAGCAATTAGTTATGTTAAAAGTAAGGGAGGTATAAACTACTGTGTGGATGTATACTATTAATTGGAATCGATCTATACCTTTGTCCATTTTTCTCAGATCCTGTACCACGTGGTCGGGAAAGTCTTGTCAAGCAACCCGTTCTCTGGCAACGAGACGTGGGAACGAGATGGCATCGGACAGATACTCAGCGTCATGCAGACCACCAAAAATATCTCTTCAGATGTCCGTCTTCATACTGACGTTACGACGCAACTCATGACGTATCTCTTGTTCTTCCTCAGTACCTCGTTGTTCAACAAACTGATAACCACAGGTTTCTACCTTCATCACTATTGACTCAAGTTCCAGGGGCCATGTTTCTGAAGATATCCACTGTGCAACGATATTGTTAAAAATCTTCGTGGAGGAAAATTTTACTTTCGGGATCATCAAAGTTTACTCCACGAATGATTTACAATGTCGTTATGTATACGATAGCTTAATATGGACCCAGGCCTCTGTTCCACCGAACGATCGTAGTCGTAATGTGTACATGTAGCGATGTACGACTCTCGTAACGCTACAATCGTTCTATGGAACAGGACCCAGAATGTATTTAGGTGAAATCTTAATGGAAGCCTAGCGTGTACATTTACGACATGATTCTGTATTACTTCCCTTGAATACTAGTACAGGGTACCCAATGGGATATTGCCTTTTAGCGTTCCTCATGAAAATTTAGCATTTGTTTGCTGTGCCACGCTAATGTGTCTATATCGGGATATAAAACACTATGTTTACTTGAGGACAAGTATGATACACTGACCAACAGCAGCCTTTGGCAAAAGATTTCAATGAATATTTCTTTATGCAGTCATGGGTTACACATGTCTTCAGAATCTTAAATCGTCCTTAGACGATACTTCCTTACAGAAATTGAAATTGCAGCACTATAACTGGCCCTTTGGTTACATTTACTTTCAGAAATTAAAATTACAGTATTATAACTGGCACTTTGGTTATGCTTAGTTGCAGAATCTGAGGTCCAATACTATAACTGGTCGTTTGGCGTCAGACTACAGGCCAACCTGTCCCGACTTGAGGAGTGGGCAGCTAGCAAACAGCTGGATACAGAGTTCCACAAAATCTCTCAGCACGTGGGTGCCTTGGCAGACTTGATGGCATTGTCCAAGAATATTCTAGTCAAGGTATGTAGACTGAAACATCATCATCGAACAAGATGGTTACCAAAAGATAGACAGAGGGTATGAGGGATTGAGAAAGAGAGAGGGTAGAGATTGATGGGCAGAGAGAGAGAGAGAGAGAGAGAGAGAGAGAGAGAGAGAGAGAGAGAGAGGAGAGAGGGGAGAGGAGAGGAGAGTGGGAGGGCTGACAAAAGGTGCACATACACAACACGTTAACTTGTGCATACAGAATGTTCGTATTTTCCTTAGACAGCTATCTTCATCATCGTACAGGATAGTTAGAAAAAAATTATGTAAACATGATTTTCCTAAAGAATGTGTATATTTTTGTGGACTAAAATATCTTCATCATCAGTTTAGGTATCAAGATGTAGGCACTATACGTTCTTTTGCCTACATGATGTTCATATTTTTGTAGACTGAAATCTGTTTCTTCGTACAGGATAGTCATGAAATTTCCCCGAGGCACATTATTGGTAAAACTTTTAACCCTCATTTCAGATGGACTGGCCAGCTTTTAGGTCCCAGTTCAGTTCTCTAAATGAGGCACAGCTACTGAAGCTGCTGCGCGGGTACCATCTCGGGATTAACAAAGGACCACCTGCTCATTGGTTCCCTCCAGAAGGCGGGGTCCACAATCCCAGTGAAGAGGGTCAGTATATTGTAAACCAAAGCCATGAGACATTACAGGTTAACTTGGCCTCGGGGCTGCGACACTTGTTTGAGTACGAATTCATGCTCAACTCAAGGTTTTGTTGATAAATACCCATATAAAAATTGACGTACTCAAAAAAGGCTTCGTAATCTCGGGGCCATATGGCGTTTGCAAGTGGTTCGCCTAAAAAGAGGGTTCCTACCTTTGTTTTTAATTCTATAGATTTGCCGGTGAAGTTGTCCTCTCATCCGGCTTTCACTTTACCAAAGGAAGGTTGTCCAGTGGATCTCAGCCAGAGTTTTCCCGTGGGATTCCTGGAGTACTTGGAACAGTTCCAGAACATCTATGGAAGTGAAGATGGTAAATACACGAAATCAGTTATTAATAATTAGCTTATGGTGTTCTTGAACCTAAAGCTTATCCTTTAGGGTTAATGGTTCCATGTGTCATTTGAACATGCAAGGTGCATATGAATGCGTATTCATATTCATATATAATTTGTTTTTACAATTACATCTTGGTTATTTCCGCTACTCTGTATTTGACAGTAGATCAAGCGAATTAGAATTTCATTGATTTTATTTTATTCAAACATCTATATATTATGTAAATCTAGTTCGAACACGATCATAAAGAGACACTTGAATATTAATTTGATATTTACATTAACAATATAATACGTTATTGTCAAAGATGACAGCGACAGTGGTTTGAGCATCAGCAACACACCAAGAGCATCCGAGCCCAGACCGAAAGACGGCAAGACCTTCTTCATAATGGACTCACCCAGATCAGGAGGAAACGTGCCCTCTAGGATAGACGTTTTACCTCCAGCACGTGCTTCACGTGCAGCCAGTGCAGTGAGGTCGCCTTCAGTCGGCGTGCACCCAGCTCACCATTGGAGGGCAATGTCGCAGGACCGACTACCCTCTTATGCCGACAGGGGACCAATAAACGACAGCTTCAGTCCGGGAAGCAAACCAATGTCACCAGGTACCCTAACAATACCACGGAAACCATTGATCCGGGTTCCACCGTTAGATCTGCCCAGCGAAGAAGACGTACGCAATGACATCTCGACGGGTCCCTACAAAAAGACGAAGTCGAAATCTTCCGAGAGTCTTCTACGTATTTCCACCAAAAGTGCCAATTATGAACAGTTTCCGAAGAACTCCATTATGAAGTCATCGAAAGCTAACATGACATTTAATCAAGAGATGGATAACTATGAAGAGATGTATGTTGAAGCTCAAACTTTTAACAAACCAAAAAATATAAAGGTGCTGACCTTTGAAGATCAAACCAATGTTGGTATGTATGGGCATCTACAACCAAAGCTTTAGGTGAATTTATGTTTTTGATCTTTTTATTTTATTTTCTCTGTCGCAAATATGCATTCTACTAAGTATATAAGGACAAAATGTTAACTCAAATAGAGCGTTCCTAATCTGTAAATTATCATATCATTATTCAGATTGGTAATACATTTCATAACATATAATACGATATTTAATATCTATTTTACTTTTCATTACGCTTTGATCGCACCTTCGAAAGAATATGACTAAAGCATGCTCATCTTCTAACCGTGCATAACCATGTATACCTACTGTACATTTCTGCAGAGGAATCTAAAATATGTATTTAATTTTATAAAAATAAAATAAAATAAACTTGCTTATATAGAACAATATATTATATAAGCAAGTGTATTTTATCAATATTTTAATTTAGGATTCCTGTGATTTCTGCCATGAAAAGAAATGAAGTATTCTAGTGTTGAAAATGACCCAACAAAATATATGTAAAACAGGTCTCCGGCATTCTACTCATGTAGCCTTCATCCTATTCGGTGTATCCCGTTCGAGAGCTTGTTATTTACTTGAAGCTTTACTTACATTCCAGACTGATGGGTTAGCTATAGTTGCTAATCACGCCCGAGAAAGGTAACATAGGTAGGCCACTGAGCGGAAACCATTCAGAATATATATATCTATATATTCTGAATGGTTTTTACTCGGTTCAGGCCTACTATAGTGGGTGTTGGAATGCTTCGCATTACTCGTTATTTTTACTGCTTCAATTACACTGTATTATAATTTAGCATGAAATGCATTGACATCCCTATTTCGTATAAGAAGGAAAAGGAAAATAGGCTCAATTTGCACGCGCGGTGTGTGAAGAAGAGCATAAGCACGTGGTAATTGAGCCTTTTTGCCTGTTCCTTCTTTCTGACGTCGCCCCTCTGCATAAAATAATACTTACTCAAAATATTTGGTGATCGTTATATAAACAGATTCTGTATTAATGGTGCAACAATTTTAATTATTAATGTTGGTTAGGTCTTTTGGTTAAGTTATTTTGTGTTTTTCATTCCATGAACTATTTACCTGGATAATCTACGAAATAGGGGTGTCAATGCATGTCATGCCAAACTATAGGCCGACTGGCCAGTTTTCTGGAGATTTATTGCTACACTTGCTTGGCTTTTTAATTGCTTCAGTTTATTTGCGAACATACGCTTGCAATGCCTCATGCTTACAGCACTCTTGGGGGGGGGGGGGGGGGGGGGGGGGG
>JAUTBT010071776.1:0-13625 GCA_032361225.1 Lepetodrilus schrolli
TGTCTTATTGTATGATATGTGGAAGAATATATAGTAAAGTGAATCGAACATAAAATAATAATAAAACATATATAGTTTATGAATAAAATAATAATTCCATATAACACATTAGGCCAGGGACAAAAATAATTTGTGGAAATCAACTTAAAATGTATCTGTAACATAACGTAAAAAATCATCTCTAGCTCTAACCCTAAACATAACCCTAACCCTAACCCTAACCCTAACCCAAGAATATCCGATGCCTTAGGTAAGTAATATTAGTTGTATAACAGATATTTTTGAATATAAAGTAGTTGTGTTACAAATACTATCCACCGCCATATTGGATTTCTAACGGGATGAATCGCGCGTGTTCGAGTAGGTATGTAAATCTGTAAAACATGCGGTAAAATTCATAATTTTAAGAAAATGTAGCATTTGCATGTCGCTGATATCGGTGAATGGTAGAAAACTACATATATATATCAGGAGAAAAGGGAGGGGGGTGCGGGCGGAAATCATACCGAGATTTGTTGTACTGTTGTCTGCCGCCAGAGTTGGCAGCACAGTTTGCTCCCACAGCCTTCATAGGAGGATTATTCCCAGTGAAATGAGTATTGTGAAGCATTACCACTAGCCAGTAACAAACATGGCTAAGTACTAGATACAACTTAATTACAAGATCATCTTATTGTGACCAGTGAATCATGGTATGCATCATATTGTGGAAAACGTGTATCGTGCAGACTTCGATCAAATGCACACAATAAATGCACACACATACACACTGACACAGTAAATTAGTTACCAGCTGGTTACTAAACAGTGGGTTATTAGCTGGTTTTAGGTTATAAACTGTCAAGATGTTCTACAAATACAGAGTAATCTACTATGTTTGGTCGTTATTTGAGTAGCCATGAATCTATGTTGCAAGCTATTCTAATTAACTCGAAATCTTGCCGCATTGTTCCCAGCTAAACGACAAGAGCAGCAAGACATTTCTAATTTTTTTAACATGACCTTCAAACGTTCCTAAGTAAATCATGATTTTTCATTAAACAAAACAGCATTCGACTCCATTTCTTTAATACAAATGATTATGAATATTAGTCTAGCTCTCTATGATATTTTTTGGTTTCAAATTAAATAGAAATTAGTTACCTTTGGCGACGCAAATCTGAGTGCGTTTGCCATGTTTGTGGCGATGTCACTACTACGGGGGAAGTAACTCGTGGTTCCGAATGCTTCCGCTTCCACAAAAAATAAAATACTGTATAGTTACCTCCCTTCGACCGCTTATCATTTTCGAGGTTTTTTCTTTTGTCGCGCCGTACGTAAATTAACTTTGATCATTTATGAACAACATAGCGGGGCTCACACCACGAAGCGGGGCCGAGAAACCACGAAGAATAATGTCAAGGAAGATAGTTAATATATATCTAAAATACCTAAAACTGAAAACAAATATTATAATATTAACGAGTTAATTAAATACTATTAAATACGATTAACTACCCATTTATTCCGGCTTTATGACAATTGACTTCTATATCCCTGTATATTACTGTAATTTAGTTTTAAATTAACATGCATATATTATGTAGCGCTATGAGTATGCACTAGTGGGTGGATATGGCGCGGTATAAATAGCCATTATTATTATTATTATTAGTGACATAAATAGGCTATATATAATCACATATTACATAATCACATGATAATAATAATAATAAATAATAATAATAATAATAATAATATGATCATGGCTATTTAATAAGTATATTAAACCATACCTTCAATGCATATATATATATATATATATATATATATATATATATATATGATACCTATATATGATTTATATAGATCTATTGGCACATTATATATTTGCTATATATGTAGCCTATTTAAAACATTAAAAACAACTAATATTTTTGCCTATCGATTATGACTTAATAGTTATAGTTACTTACATACCTATATGATTTATATAGATCTATTGGCACATTATATATTTGCTTTATGTTTAGCCTATTTAAAACATTAAAAACAACTAATATTTTTGCCTATCGATTATGACTTAATAGTTATAGTCTACACGACTTCAAGTATACAGTAAGATAACATTTAAGAAGAAAAATGTAGAACATGTTTTGTCATTGAGGTAGATAATATTAGTTAATAAATGCGTATATGTTGTTTTTTGTTGTTGTTTACTGGCCTGTCACAAAAACGTCAGACATTGAATCAAATAATAAGAACATTTGTAGTGTTTTTTTAAATAAAGTTTTTTTATATGGATGTAAACGCTTAGAAATAAAAACAAAAATATTAATATTAGATATTATTTACGATTTGTTTACACAACCTCTAGTAGATCTATGCCACTCCCTAAACAAATATATATAATAATTTAGCTGAAATTAATAAGTCGTGGAAAAATAACAATTTTTTTTCTCTGCGAATCAAGGGAGATAACTTGTACAAAGAAAATTGACCAAAATGGCTGCTGAAGCAAAGGGAGAATAAAGATCAACAAACATGACAGAAGATTTGCAGGATTTTGGTCCTAAATGCCATGTTCTTCGTTGTTTGATTGGCATTCTTATGCTTCACTGCACGTGTCTGTTATAGGGCGCGCTGCATAATGGACAAATTAAGCATAATATCCGGCGCATTGTTCTTTGCTGCCGATATTTTTGCTATGATAAGTTTGGCGATGCCAAACTGGATCGTGTCGGAAATCGGCGGTAATGATGAGCTTGCGTCTTACAAAAAGACATGAATCCACATTTGTTTCACTTTTATGATATCCTACAATGAAATCATTAACGATACGTTATAACACGATTTATTACCAGTTTCTAAGTTTTAAGTGAGAAGAATGTAACATTTGTAAGAGATTTGTTTTTCTGATTTAGATATAGTATGTAAAGAATAATGTATTTTGTTCTGTTTTAATGGCATTCATTAAGTTCAAATATGATAAGAAGTAAAATTTAATTAATTAATTAAAATAATGTCCAATAAGTAACATGAGTAATTAACTGTTAGATATGGTCAGTTTAGCAATATGAGCACCGTCAGATAGTTTATTATCAAATACATACAGAAATAGTTCAATCATAAATAATTATTGAGTATTTGAATACTAAATAATGGCCGTAATGATGATCTGTAGTATAAATATGATTAACACAGATGTTTCTTTTACAGGGGAGACGTACATCGGCCTCCTACAGACGTGTCTCACCATCTACGGTCGCCCCACGATCTGTTTCATGCCAGACCCAGTACGTGGGGAGTGGCTATTGACGTTCATATGCATCA
The DNA here is from genome assembly GCA_032361225.1 of Lepetodrilus schrolli. NCBI lineage: Eukaryota > Metazoa > Mollusca > Gastropoda > Lepetellida > Lepetodrilidae > Lepetodrilus > Lepetodrilus schrolli. The sequence continues at coordinate 3,313 of JAUTBT010071776.1, forward strand.
TTTTGGGCATATTGTGTATCAGTGTGACAATAGTGCTACTGGGTGTGTCATACTGGGAATACAGAGTGATGAAGTTTGCCCGCTGGCTTGGCTTTGTCGCAAGTACGTACTGCATGCAGGTTTATATACTCAACAAAATTAATTAAGGGCCGAAAGATATTTTATGGCTAAGTTTTCTACCAAATTTCGGAACTTGGATTGAGGAATCTGGTGTCTTTCTTCTTCCAATGTCTCTGCAAGTTCTTTAAAAGTATATGAAGCCTGTAGATGTTTAGAAATTCTGCATTGTTATAATAATATAAAGCTAAATGTATATGTTTGTAGCCGGGTAATAACCAATTACTGTGAAATAAGAGCATATATGCACCACACCATATGTCACTTACACTTTTTGAATATGATTGACAACTATTATGCCAACTATCCATTTTATTTTCTGGATGTATGATGCTAAAATGTAGTTTTTCATCCAAATTAGAATATTTGACACATTTTGAAATATACATTAAATTGATAGGAAATTTAAGGAATATTATTAAAACATTCCTTTTTCATGTTTAATTTTACATTTTATCATGCCCATTCATGGTGTGGAGTTCTATATGCACTATGCAATTATGAAGTATATTGCTGTTATTATATTATATTATTATATTATGTATGTTCTACCTGTGCTTCTGTTCCAGTGATTCTCTTCTGTCTGGCTGCCGTCATCTTCCCTATAGGATTCGACATGGATCAGATCGGCGGGGAGGCTTACCAGCTGCCCAACAACTTCCGTGTCGGTATATCGTACATCTTCTTTGTGCTGGCACTGTGGATCACAGTCGTTTCTCAACTGTTTGCCAGCAAAGTCTGCCTACCCCATTTCTGAGTTGCCTATGCCACGATACCTATTACCTTGGTTACAAGAATGGCCTGAGCAGGTCGTGCATAAACGGGTTTACCAAATTTCTCCATCAGCTTTTTCCTGGATTGGACCTTTTTCTGATCTGACTTTGTTCCAGGTGATTGTTTGTCCAAAATGTTTGGTTTTAGCCTGAAATCAATATTTTCTCTAAGCAAATTACTAGAAAAAATAAATAGAGTTAGTTATTGATCTTTAAATACATGTAAATTAGCAGTGATGTAAAAATAATAATTACATGAACTACCTCAAGACTTTAAAAATCAAATGAAAGAATCCCTATGCCAAGTATAATCAGCATTAAGGCTAAAAGAAATAGTCGAGTTGTCAACAATATGTGGTGATAGCCAACAGTCGACTGTTACGAGAGGTAGTTGACTAGTCAGGCTATTTTCTATATACATGCGTATAGCATGTGCATATATTATTTATTCCTGCATTAATTAATAACATTAATAACAGCAACATCAGATCATAGATAATAATTAAAATGAAAGTTTACAATCTGTGCGAGCTAAGCGCATCCGTAGCATACCATAATGCAGAGGTCGATGCACACTTCTGCTAGTTTTAGGCAGAATTTGTAAAACGTTTGCTAAACCTTCTTGATTAGATTTAGATGTTAAATAACATAATATTTAGCTCAAAGCATTTTAAATGTCCAAATTCAGCGCTAGGTATATATTCTGTCATATTAAAGCAGTGACACGTCGTACGTGGGTCATTCGCAGGAATATTTCCTCTACGTTGTACTTTCAATTTGTTGAACATCGTGAGAAATTTGATTTGGACGCAGGACAATGCTAGTTTTTTAATGGCACATAGATATTTGTCATGTAATACTGAAATTTGGGAGAGGGTAGCTTAATTATAATCAAGGAAGATAAATAAGATGATTAGGCTTGTACACATGATTTGTTTTATGGATTATTATACGTATGATGTTGAATACAATCATCGCAAATACGTTTGAGGCCACTAGTCGACTACTACTCGACTATACTAAACGACTAGTCGACTATGAAAATCTGGTAGTCGTTTTAGCCCTAATCAGCATCATCCCCAAAACCTATTTATGTTTTTTTAAATCTTAGAAATAATGTAATTAAGAAATAATTCTGTACTGTAATGTTTCAGAAAGAACAAATTACACATTTGAAATTTTATTTGCAGGGATTGGGCTTGTCAAAATAGTTATCTTTAACATGTGTAACTTCTGTATGTTATTGGCGGTAGTTACACTAATCAATCTGCTTTCACCCCTCACATCATTAGACTCCAAAAGATTTCCTAATGTTATTAGTACTGGTAGCCATGGCACTGACAGTGGTAGCATGCCTGTCATGTTTTATTTGTTCAGGACATCTTCATGATTTTATCCAAGGTTCTGTTGACCAAAATAAACTTAGTAATGCAATTCTTTTTAGTGTACCGGTATGCTGACAATTATCATTATGTTCACCAAGTGCAAATGTTACCATAACCAAGAAGCATTGTACATATACACATTGCATTTGTCTTCACAAAGACGTCGTTCAACCAGCTATTTATTATTCATGTCCCACTAGTTATCCATATTTTGCTATTTCATTAATAATTTGTTTGGACAGACAGAAAATTTGATTGGCATGTCGAGAAGCGGGATGTGACATGACTATGGTTTACCCAGTGGAGAGGAAACATCTACTTCGTACACCATATGATACAAATAACGTGTGATACAAGGCTATATTAGCTGATTTGTGACTAGTAGGTGGTCATCATATCTTTTACAGTGGAAGGTATCATATCAATTAATGAACATACTTAACCTTGATTCTTCAAACATTTAAAAGGAATTTCAGCAAACTAATGTTTACAATGGCAGCTAATAGCCTGATTAAACCATGTTTATAGGTCAACCAAAACTATAATTTCAGATTAATGTTAGCCGATTAGATAAACTAAAGAAATAAATGATCCAATAGAAACTCAAAAATCTTCTCACCAAGTATTATTATATTTCAGTGTGTGATTCCTAGAAATAAATCGTTGTGTAAGCACTATTAAATCAATAGAATCTTAACTGTATGGTTCCATTGGCAGACTGGGATGAGAGGAGAGTTGTTGTAGGCCCATTCCTTTCAGGTGTGCCAAGTGTTCTCAGACAGACAGATGACGTCACTCCAGTACGGTGTACTGAGTGAAAGGAACAACTAGCACACATTTCGCACAAGCAAGACAGTGGCAAAGAGTTGCCTTGGATGTGGTGGTGTCACTGTACTTTTCCTGTGCAGTCTACACTACCTCACCAGCAAGTACAGACTGCGCAGTGTGTGATTACAGACTGCACAGTGTACGAGACGTTCCATTGACAAAATTGTCTGTCTGGAGTACTCTGAACACTCCGCACAGCTCAAAGGAACGGCCCCCTAACTTGCCATGTGCTGTGCAACCCTTGGGTCTGCTTCATCTTGATCTGAAAGTATCAGTATCGTCACGATTCTTGGCACCAAATGTCTAGTGTACCGCTCTTAGATGAATGCCATTCAGGATGTACCAATCAGTTGTGGCGTAACTAAAGCTGTAGTGATGACATAACTAAAGCTAGTGATGATGTAACTAAAGCTAGTGATGACGTAACTAAAGCTGTAGTGATGACGTAACTAAAGCTGTAGTGATGACGTAACTAAAGCTGTAGTGATGACATAACTAAAGCTGTAGTGATGACGTAACTAAAGCTGTAGTGATGACGTAACTAAAACTGTAAGTGATGACATAACTAAAGCTAGTGATGATGAGGTAACTAAACATGTAAGTGATGACATAACTAAAGCTAGTGATGATGACGTAACTAAACCTGTAAGTGATGACATAACTAAAGCTAGTGATGATGACGTAACTAAAGCTGTAAGTGATGACATAACTAAAGCTAGTGATGATGACGTAACTAAAGCTGTAAGTGGTGACGTAACTAAAGCTGTAGTGATGACATAACTAAAGCTGCAGTGGATGATGCCACCTAAAACCAAGCCCAGAGCTTTCGAAACATTTATTAGTACAATTTCATACACCTCAAATTTTGCATTTGCATACAAAACATAACTTGAGCATGAAGTAGTACTCAAAAGTGTTTCGCGATTTCTGGGCCATGTTAACCAACTCACAATGCTTCCCACTGCATTCTAATTAAGTCCAGGTTTTCATTGTCAAGCTGTGCTTCCCAATAGGAATTGGGAATTTTTAAAAATATTTTTATTTATTTTTTGCCGGGACCTTTAAGAATTACACAAAAGTCGTCCAGTTCTAGAAATTATTAGACCATCCCGAGAGCATTACCCACCATAGACTATTGAAATCCTGTGTACAGTTCTAAAATGTGGTCTGAATGGACCAATACTGGGTGGTTACACTCAGATAGACATAAGATTGACGAGATCATGGGGGAAAAACCACCCAGATTAATCATGTTAATTGAAAATCCATAGTACCAATTCCATCATGTTTATGTATTCTGTGTCCAGGATGATTACTGAAAGGTGTATTTGCTAACAAAATCAAGTGTTTGGACGATTGCATTAATTTGGCAATTTTGATCAAACGCATCGAAATGTATATATTTGATTGTATTGCACCATGGCAATATCATTATTGTTGTGGTTATGAATGAATGTCAAGGTGAACTTTTTAGAGAAAGACTAGCATATGTATGTGTTCTAATGTGCCAATTTGTATATATGTCGTAAGCAGTATGCCATTACGGATCCTGGATACGGATGTTTGTTCAGGACGACATTATGTGCGTTGTAGTCGTGAATGTAAGACAATTTAAAAACAATCGTGAATCTCAGCATTTTTCCGCCCATACATTTTTATGACAAGAATTATTTTGTTGTTTTGTTTGTGAATTATTCACAAGTATTAGCTATTTATTTGGCTGTTCATGCTTTATTGTGCAATAATATTTCACAATTTTATATCAAAATATGCATTGCTTTCTTAAAAATTTTTTTTTTTAATTACGACATTACACTAAATATGATTTAGAAAATGTAATGTATTATTTAGCAATATTATTTTATTTGTAATATTTGAAATTGATCCTTTCTCTTTGGTTATGTATTATCTATTTCTTAAGCTGCCATAGATATTGGCTTTGGGTAAATATACCAGAACCAGTGTTCCTTTGTCAAAATTTGTTAAGCACAATGAAGGTTAGCACTAGATACAAGCTATGTGGTTAGAACAGATTTGCAATAAAGACATATGTAACTTGGACTAGACATTGTTTTATACAATGGACTAGCCTGTTGTATGAACACGATGAATGGCATTGATTGGGTGCTGTATACATGCTTGCTACATATCTTTTTGTTTTTCCGAAGTCTACTCACCTGAAAGCATTGTCTGTACTTTAGAATAATATATTATGCGTGTTTAACACTATTATGAATTTATCAAATTACCTCCTTTACCATGAGTTTGTAGAAACTTGCATGTTAAGACTAGAATCCAATTTTTGGCATAATATTGCAAGATATGTTATCCTACCTTACATGTAAGTTTCTTCTGTTGACGTGAATTTTACAAATGTGACAACGGCATAATGCTTTTCTAGCATAGGAGGGGAGGGCGGCGGCTATGTCGCAGTGATCTAAGAGGTCACAACCTTTTAGTATGGCCAAACCGGCTTACAACTTTTTCAAGGCAGACAAATGTTTTGATTGAATGTAGACATCATGTTCATGTACAGTAACATGACGGTAGGATATATTCATCCCTCAGGGTATATGGAATGATGTACCCCGCTTGAGAGCCTGTGTACCCTTCACCTAACAGCTTGGGATACAAGGGCTCGAGCGGGGTACATCATTCCAGATACGCCGAGGGATGAGTTGACAACTTATATTATGCCTGTGTCCCTAAAAGAGATGTTCGTTGGCATGATCACAATAATTTCCACAAGATTGCCACTGTAAAAACTATAAATGTACTAAAGCACATTTTATCATTTTCCATAAATTCAATATATAAAAAAAAGTGAGATATGTCAACATTCTACATATCAAGTACATATAAACCATATTGAAGAAAGTGCTACAATGTTGTATGACTGATTGGCGAGCCGTTGTCAGTAGAACTAGGAGTAAAACTCCTCTGCTTTCTCCCCCACCCCAATTATTTAAATAGTGTTTTGAGCATCCACACACAGATATATTAAAAGGTATGGGTACAGTTCTATAGAACAATTGAAGTGCAACGACTTGTACGAGTTATAATTCTCTGTGTACAAATGACTGTCGTGCTGTGATCATTCTGTGGAACTGAACCCAGACTATTTTGTTTCATAAGCATGGCCAGTATTTCTATTTTGCCCAATCATTAAATGAGACAATGTACTTAAAATGGCGTTGTTGTCTCAGACAGACAACAAACATAAAACTTGATGTTTCCTACTAATCTGTACATGGTAATAGTATGTGGAGTTCATAATCTGGCAAGCATGCATTCCTAAAAGCTGTTCTAGTCATTATTTCTTTACATCGTCTTTCTACATCCATTTTGAGTGCTCTTGTTGTATATTGAATGCCTGTGCATGCCATGAACAGTTTAATTAATATTCTTCAGGAGATATTAAATACATGTCAAATATTTCTGGCTTTGTGTTTGGTCATTCCATCATTTTTCAGATGACATTTCATAATACCAGATGAAAACTCCAGACAAAAAAAATAGTGACGTTACTTTGAATGGGAACAACACATTAACATTTTTAAGGCGACATTTGGTCATTCCATCATATTCCAGATGACCAGTGTTGTAATGTTGTAGACGACATTTCATAATACCAGATGAAAACTAGTTATGTTACTTCAAATGGGAACAATACATTAAAAATTTTAAGCCAACATTTCCACACATGACATCTCATTAAATACAAGAGCCATTCATACAGGGTAAAGACAACTAACAAAATAACACTTTAAGATTATGTATTTATTTGTTTTAAGAGCATTTTAAAATGATCCAGCAGTTTGCAGGTTGGTGTGGTGTACGCAGCTCACAACAGAAACTAATGATTTCATACTTAGCACTGAAACAAACACTGAGACTGGGCCCTTCTTACAAAGCTTTCCTAGTACTGTACTAACCTTTCTACCATTGGACTACCAAGGAAAGGAAGGTTATGGAACATAGATATAATTTAATGAATTTCTCTTATTTCAATTTAATTGGACTAATACAAATTCATATTGCCATATTTTTGTTCACCCTCTGCCTGCTGGATTAGGCACAGCTCTTTAGGGCATCTCCAGTTGCCTCCAGCCTGGAGAGGGTTAAACCCCAAATAGCAGTTAGCGAGTTTAATGCTGATGCAGGAATCTTTCACCCATTTGCGACGACCCAAATATCAAAATGTTCTCTGTACTTGCTAATGTATTGATAAACCAATATTTGAAGTCGATAAATGTTGTAATCTAGTCTCTTTGTACAATTGCAAGTGCATTGAAAATTTAGTACATATTAAAAGCTGAAGGAAAACTTCACAAAAGGGGCAGCTCAATAGTCCAGTATTTAGTCAACTACACTGCATTCATATATACATATAGAGATAGACACATAAACATACATATACACACAGGTATCATATATATAGTATATACATGTGCACATACACAAGGTAACATGAGCAATGTTTGTGTTGACGTAGCTAGAAGTCGTTGCTAATCCAGGTTCACTAATACTTGTATTTGTCAAACAACATTGGAACACTGTGACAGTAAGAATGTTTGACTTTTTTTTTTACATTAGTTACAATTAGTATTATTTACGTTCAAAATATACACAACAACTTTTACAATCGACTGTCAGTGTGGTTCTCGACTACAGCTTTGCTGGAATGAGATGTTTTTGTAATCAAATGAATATGATCTTGAAATTCACATACCAATTGTACATATCTGGGCAGCTGATCACAGAAAAGCCAAATCTAAAACCTATCTACAAAGTAGGAAGCAAAATACAATTTGTTAGGTCCAACTTTCAAAGGTCTGTTCATAGCATAATTTAGCTAAAATGTAGTTTTTGAAAGATAAAATTAATAATATTTACAAAATGTGCAATTTTTGCTATAACTGCACTGTAACAGTTTAGTTCCACTTTTAAAGAAAATTTCGTATTTTACAAGACATCTGAAAGCTGACAAGATAATAAACTGGTGCTTCATACCTCTACTGGTTAAGAATCTTGTATTGTAAAACCAGAGAAAGACTTTTTACAAACTGAGGTAGATGAAAAAAAGATTACTATGATGAATAGTACAATGAGATGAATGATAAATGAAACTAGATTCTCACTAAAAAAATAATTGAATAAACTTACTTTGATAGTTCTTTCAGTTAAAATTCAATACATGAAATGCATTGCTGGGAAGGTTTGATTAGGATTTGTGATTTGTGGACAAGAGCTTTGTATTTGCCGTGTCTTTATAAATAAGTATTAGTAACAAGCAGGTTCATTTATATTACTGAAAAATGATAATAGGATATTTTCTTACCAACAGACAACATTTTTTCTTCTACATTTGTTCTTCTAAGAATTCTAATTATGTGCGAGAGGTGATAATCTTGCTGGTGCGTGATAGAATTGCATGTACATCATGTACTTACATTATTGGCACAATGGATTTCTTCTTTAAAGTTCTGCTTGCAGGCACTTACTTGAGATGCTATGCTATCCGATACATGGCAGCAGCTATGCCAGGTAAATTTTACCAGACTAGACCAAGTACTGTTTCCATTTATTAGAAATTCCTGATTCAGTGCTCTGAGCAAGCAGAAGTTGATAAATAACTATCTAATTATCGGAATGAATTTATTTTTTAAACCATCTATCCAAATGAAGTCCTATTAAAGTCTCAAGTGATGTCAAATCTATGGATACCAGTAAAATGGACTGTCCCATTTTACACAAATACCATATATAATATTTTGATAAACGTTATGTCGAAATTTGAGTTCAAAACAATTACTTGGAATCACTAGAGTTAAGGGAGGTAATCCCATGACGTACATTGTGGGCTTGGGAAGAAATTATAAATTCATTGGACATTACTGTGGGGAAAAGGATGGCCTCAAATATAGATGACAATAATTTTCATATATATGTAGAATTTACTGGTATGCGCCCCAAATTTGTGCAATTAATATTCCATAAAATAAAAGAGTTTCCGTCCTAAAATAGGATCTCTTTAATAATGTGGAAATTTATAATGTCCCAAATCCACCCTCTAAAGCTTGCTCATAGCACTACATTATTACCCCTGTCAATGGAACAATGTGCTCTCATTTTCCTTCTCAACTCCCTGGAATGTATACAACCCATGCTGTCTTTCAAGGTACAGAGTACTAGAAGGGTTAGCATACACATGCCCTATATCATCCTTTCAGGTACCCTTTCTATTTGAGTAGTGAAAAGTGCTTAATATTAACAAATGTCAAGTTTACTGCCTATTACAGATAGATAAGTATAAACTTTTCACATGTACATATATATGGTAAGGGATATATATATATGTTTATTATATATGTAGATGTAATTGATGATAATCTCAAATGGTTGGATGATGAATTGGAATGAATGGTTACCATGATAAAGAAATAGGATATTTGGTTATACACACATATACATATAGCTAGAATAAAACTAAAACGATAACCAGTTTGAATATCACCATACCGGTAGTTATTTCTGGATTAAAAATTTCTAAAATTACCGGGTAATGTTTAAATAAGTGATATCAATATATACCCATATAATGCTGTCAGTGTTTACCACAAAGAGAGCACAGTACATATTAGTGGTTTAATGAAGAACTGCTGGGAACTGGAGCAATGCTGTCAGACCACCATCAGACACCGTCCAGTCACTCACGCAGTACAGGGTCACACCAACATGCATACATTAGGTAACACCAGTAATAGGAAGCCACGGTGTGCATATAATATATATAACACTGATCACAAGCTACACATATCAGGGAAACATCAGACACAGCTGTAAGGCTATTTAACCCTCTATCTGCTGAGTAAACCCACTCCTTTATGAGGCATTTCTCATCTGGTTGCCTCCAGCACTAAGAGGGTTGATGCTCTCCATAGTGTAATTCACAAGTAAGTTGTCGAAATGGGTATGTTGTAATCGATAATATAAAATCTAGTTTTATTCAACGTGACTGTGTTAAAGCAATACAAATTTTGTCATTTTAAAAAACATTCAAGAAGATAATTTCATGTTTAACATCGCTGCGGGAATCTTTCATCCATTTTGTGTGTTTTTTTTGGGTTTGTTTTGGGGTTTTAAGTCGCTTTCAAGATTCTTTCACTTATATCACGACTTGTCAGTTTAGGGCAGGAGGAAACCCGCA
>JAUTBT010071787.1:0-13624 GCA_032361225.1 Lepetodrilus schrolli
CCCCCCCCCCCCCCCCCCCCCCCCCCCCCCCCGGCAGACATGATTTATATTCATGGTTTCAGACATAATTCATATGTTCATGGTTCTATTCAAACATCATATAATTTTCCTAATATGTTCCACAACTACATCCCATTGCATTATTTGTAAGGTTCTAATAAATCTGATTGGTGATTAAAGTTTTCAAGTACCTTATCTAGAGTATACTGTGCCTGAAAATTGTAAGAAATCATAATAGGAAATACTTAATATTAAAATGTCCCTACTCATCTGCTCATTTCCAAAAGTTAACTTTAAGTATTTACAAGCATGGAGGGAAACTATATCTGTTAACAATTTATAACAATAATTTAATTAACCAAATTCAAGGTATTTTAAATGACTTTTAAGACTAAAATACTACCCTAAAACCGAACAAGTAAATAATGTTATATAATATGCATTTAGTGTAATTATTTAATAAATGTTAAAACACATCCCTCCATTCTCTTGGAGTCATCGACCATTTATACCATGTCGAAGTATTAGTATTGTATGACACATCCCAAAAAATATATATATCATAACATTCATGATTGTAATAACCGAAAATACCCCATAAAAATTGACAATAATGTTATTTATTGTCTCTCACGATGATTGTCCTATTATAAAATTATTATTTTTAATGCGGTTTAAACTAGAGCCACTTTCAATATTATTATACTCATATCACATCATGTCATTTTAGGCCAGGTGAAAACCTGCAACATGTATAGCGCTGAATGCTGCAGTCAACCTGCGAGAACCGAGGATGATAACTACAATGCAACACTACAACTAGCCCATCCTATTATGATCGCATGAGAAGGGTAACTCCTGCGAACATTCATACTGGGCCCCCTCTCGACAGGATCGATATCTAAGACATGTAATAATTGTTCAAGACAGTGGCTCTAATTTAAGAACTTTTCATCAACATGCTTAAATTGTGTTAACATGGAATTTTCAAGGCAACAATGCTATGTTCCAGAGGTTTGCAAGATATTATGCACTTTGATTCTAATATATATTTCTTCACTTCAGGCTCATGGAAGGCTTCCGAAATGAAAATATTGTGGGGCCATTTTCCTTTAGGCCATCGATAAAGTGGCACCCACAGGCAGGTCAACTCATGTTCATCCCAAGGTTTTGTTGACAAATCCCCACAGCATTTGAGCTTGAGCATGGAATTGTACTCAAAGTTTCGAAATCTTGGGGCTTGTGTTTATAACAATTATTGACAGTTACTAGTATATTGATCAATAATATTTATTTTCGGTCAACCGATCATTCATAATGTTCAATTATTATTATTTTTATATTGGGCCTGACCGACTGACCATATTAAATGATATATATATTTATATTTTCGACCGCCCAGACAAAAATTATTACAGAAAGATCCATAAACCAGCGAATCAAATATCTATGACCTTATGTACTAAATAAAAACATTGACTTTAAAAATGTAAAATTGAAATTTAGAATTGTATGAATGCAAGCATATTTAATTTACACAATTTTGTGAATTTATAACAATTGGGGTTGACACTACATATACTAAATATTTTACTATATTATTATCTGATTATAGTATATTTAACTATTCAATAAGTATTAATATATAGCCAGTGGTCTATACTAAAAGTATCCGATGAGAAAATTAATAAAGAAAGAAGAAAGTCCTAGCTAAATTCTAGTAAACATGGTAAATAGACCGGCAAAGGTGGAGATAGGGGCCCCCTCTATTTTCCTCATATTCGTGAGTCGGGGATAGGGATAGGGTTAAGGTTAGCACAGAGATATAGATTTACATCTAACAACTACATAATCATTGCTTTTACGATGATCACTCTTTTATTCTCAAAAATATCCATCAGCTGTTCCATTGATAATGGTCGATCTGATCAAAACAACATGTCGCTGAATAACATAATACGGAGTACTTACCGCAAAACACAATCATCAAAATTTATTTATTTGGTTGCAAAATTGAAGCCTAGATGACTGTAGAATCATGAAATACATTTTGCAACTGAGATTCGGCCAAACTTAGTAATAAAAGGGATGGGGACCCTGATCTCCACCTTTGCCAATAAACCTCCAATACGTAGCCGGTTCAGTCGTACAAAAAGCCTATTTATGGCTTCACATTGTTTTTAGCTGGCGAAGGTCCGATGGAAATATAAAGTTGTGGCAAGCATATCTAATAGAGGTGTGGTTACACCCTAAAAGATAACAAAATAGCGATTAATCGCTGATTATTCGAGAAGAAGTGTTGACAGTGTGTTACTAGGATCGGCACACAAGCACATCGTAAGCGTATAGCGCATCAGGAAAGTACCAGTTGGCCATCCCCCGGAAGTTGATAGGAGCGAGATTCTACTTGCATGCCCTATAGCATTCTAAAGCATAGAAAATCTGCAAAGGATTGTAATTGAACAGTATATTGTCCATTTACACTAATTATCTCCCCTTACCCAAGCAACCTTCTGCATACCGGTAATCAGATTGTAAACTGAATGTTTACAACACAAATACCATCATCCAAGGGATTGATGCAGAAATTAAGTTAATAAAATGAAGAAGCAACTTCTTTTTTTTAAATGTTATACATACCACCAAATCTGTTTTCAATCTCTACCAGAGCCTGCTCAGACGCCATGTATTTCCTACTGACCTCCTGTAGTTCCTTCATATACATCTCCTTCATCTCCTAATAATGACATACAGAGCACAGAGGTCACACAATCTCTGATAATGACATGCATAACATAGAGGTCACACAATCATCTCCTGATAATGACATGCAGAACATAGAGGTCACAAATCCATCTGGTATTTCCACCTCCCCTGTCTTGGCATAGATGAATAAAAAATGTAAATTTAGAGAATATGCAAGGGCCATAACTCCTTCCCACCCAAATCAAGATTTCAAAGAGCGAATTTACTGTTGGTTTACTATGAGAAAACATCCCAGAATAACAAAAACAATTCTATTCTTACATCTTTGTCTCCTGCATCTTTAAAAGTGTCAAGGTGAGCTTTAATAAACGATGACGTCTTGTTTTCCTGGAACAGAACACATAAAGTTTCTATGAGACAGACAGAAAATAATTCAATACAAACTCAAGTTGTCCAAACACATGTTGTCAATACAAATTTAATACAATATTTAAAAAACGAAAGTATGGACCTTGTTTCGAAGTGAATCCAGCATCTTGCGTTCATCTTGGAGCTGTGACTCGGTCATGTGCAGCCTCTCTTTGATTTCTTGTAGCTCCATCTCCAGGATGTGAAAGTTACTGCTTCCCTGCGAGGGACTGGAAGACTTAGACGCGCTCACAGAGTCCGGGTGTCGGCGTGTGACATGCGCTTGCAGAAAGGAGTTGTTCAGGAAAGCCTTGGTACAGTACGCACACTGAAAGAACAGACAAGAATGAATGAATGAATGAATGAATGCTTAACGTTGCAGCGAAAACATTTCACACATACGTGACGAGATGTCATCATGTTAGCAATCAGAGTTCTATCAGTTACCAGCGTGATTTCCGGAGTTTTATGGGTTTTTACAAGATGCAATTTCTTGCACACGCAGAGACCGAATTAAATCACGCTGGTAATGAATTGATCCGAAATCGTAACAGATCTTCACTTATAAGAAAGTAAATTTGCTAATATTCATGCCAAATGTCTAACTAACGTACAAGTCGAGGGTGGCCACAATGACGTCACAACTTTTACCTGCGGCCAAAACGGGTGTGTGACTTTTACCAATACCAGTACACCTCTAAACCAATCAAATCGCTAGAATTATTGCATATTTTGGATAAAATCTTTATATTATTTTAATTAGTGGTCATAGACATCTGTTAATTTTGGCTCTTCACATAATTAGTCGGTCAAATCGCTAACTGAGATCCGAGGTAATACCTATATAGACAGTCTGTCAAATTGCCTTTTGACTTCTTTGTGAAGCCTGTGTAGGTATCCTGTGGGTTAGAATCTAGATGTATTCTTTTCAACAAAGGTGAGTAAGTGAATTATTGTTTTTCTTCACAGTGGGAGTCTTTCACCCATACACGATGAATATTTTTCACAAAAGGGGAGATGACTCTCACCTTGTAATAGCTTCCAGAGCCGGTGTGCATCATCTGTTGCTGAGCAAGAAGCATCTTCTTCCTCTTGTGACTCTCCTTCTTCACCTCGCTCAACTCCTGCCGTAACTTCTCCAGCTGTTTCTGAATCTCATTGTACTCCTGGAAGAAAATAGAACAGAAAATATTTATGAATAGTTTCAGGCCCCAAGAATAGAAAACTGTTTTTGAGTACGATTTCATGTTCAACTCAAGTTTTTTTCACAAATCCCCATATAAAACTTGAGCCTGAGTATGAAATGGTACTCAAAAAGTTTCATAATCTCGAGCCCAGATAATAAATATTGAACAGTTAAGTATAAGAGTAATATATTTGATGTGATTATTTATTTCATATAAAATAACAATTGTATATTCCATCCATTGCAGATATAGATTTACAAATAAATGTTTCTTGAATCAGTACATACCTCTTTTTCTTTTTTCACTTTTTCTTCATGTGAAGCAACAACACCGGCTAAATAATCTTGCGAGTGCTGTGATCATTTGGAAAAATGCAGAATTCATTTAAATTAGAATTCATTTCAATCATTAGTGGTTTCCTCTAAATTTTCAATATTGATGTAGTTAGAATATGTAATACAATATGCAAGGCTGATACCAGAATGTCAACAACTTAGCTTAAAGGGCCATGTTGCCAAACAGAAGCAACAATGTCATCAGTATTATTAAAGGTGTACTCTCTACAATAATGAATGTACTCACCAACAGATATTCAATTGTAAGTTGTGACAGTTTGAATAATTTCACAAAGTTTGGATCCACCAGCCGCAAATCCTGAAATCATTAAATAACATAATGAAAGATATACATGTGAACAAATGTGCAATATATGCAGGTAAATTTCTAAATAATATAAAAAATAAGTTGTTGATCTTAAATGTCCTAAAAATAGAATAAATGTGCAGGTTCATAATGTAGCATCTGACATCTCCATTAAAACACAGTACCTGTTGGAAAACTAGCCCTGGGGTTACACACAAATATACTATGATATTGGTTATAAAATATAATTCAATAAAATAGGCTCAATGAAAATAAGACAAACCAGTTCAGCTTCAATGTTGCAAAAGGTAATGTTCATAATGTTTTCTTGAAGAGCATTGAAATCCAAGGTTCTCGATATCTGGTCAACATCCACCGAAGCAATCTTTCTCCAGTCCACACGCTCATACCGCTTTCGAAATGCAAAGCTGCCATTTTTGCCTGCTTTGCCACTGTAACTAGGTGATGGTCCAAAATATTCCTGGCTAGGGGCAGCAAACATGAACTGTGTTGCCATATTGGTTTAGAACTCGTCACAAATTAAAATCTGGAAGAAATAAATAAAAACTTGAAGTTCAAGCATCTATTAGTTAAGTAGTTAGAAGAAAAAAAAGTCTTACTACAACCACATAGTTTTTTTTAAATCGACAAACACTTCCTGTGGCTATGTGATAATTGAAACTAATTCTTAAGTGAAGTGATGAATGGGTTCAATTAAGATTATAGATCAACGAAATTTGACATCAATGTAACTAAATATTAATTACCATTGCAATACAGAATCTCCGAATTAGTGAAAAACACTTTCATCTTCCAAATATCAACATGTTACAACTTGTTTATTTATGGTACTTTTTAAATATACGAACACATAGATAGCAAAGAATGCGGACAGAAATAAAAGAAATGTAAGCAATGGCTGACGTGGATATTTTCTTAAAGTTAAGATTATAAAGAATTGCACGTGTATCTAAAATGTCGTATGTAAACAAAGTGAGCGTCTGTGGTAACAAACTCGAGACGGGATCGTAATGATAGCCAAAGACAACAACAAACTATTTGTGATCGTGGCAGTTACGTTAATTGCAATTCGGCCGTTAATTTGCGGATTAATTAACCGATGAAGAACGATAGTGTTCTACTAGTCGGCACCTTACCATATCATTTTAAATGGCATTTTAGGCAATCAGACTTGTTGCAGCCCCGGTTGTCAGCTCAAATCGACGCCATGTTTGGAATTTACGAAAGGGATTCTGGGAGGAAACGAAATATATAAATATCTACTATTATAAGAAAATATTTATAATAGTACCATAAAATCATACTATTTTGTAATTAGAATATACCTGAAATAGCGTGATAACTTTTTATGGTTATTTTAACGAAATTGCCATTAACGATTCGATATTTAACCCGGAAGTGATTGTAACATCCAATCGAGGTTGACCACGAGTACTGTAAACTTCTTGAAATGTTAGTGGCTAAATGCTGAGGTGTCCTTACGATGAGCGGGTTACCAGCGTTAATACAGCAGATGCATATACTACACACGGTGTCTCTCTTCATCCTATCCCTGGATCTACACAATGATGGTTTGTAGTCAATTCTTCCTGTCGATCAATTTCTGACATTCCAAAGTCTAAATTTTTCTCGATGTAAATAAATCACAAAATCAGCTGGTTCAATGATTTATAGTATCCATGTGCTGTTTCGATGTCGTTGTGCTGTCAATGAACATTAACTGTTAGAACCTTAAAATTTGCTTGAACATTTCCTGACATTGTTTCACATTTCTTCAGTAATCTTGACGTCCCCCCAATTAAACTGTCAAAATGGTCAAATTTGTCCCTTTGGCACAAACTGCCAGGAGTGTCACTCAGTTATGTTTAATCACTATAGAAATTTATTACAAATATCTACATGGCATATAATATCTAATTTAGCTGAATAAGCATAATTCATGAAGATTGTTCGTACTAAAACTGGTGAAACTGTTACAGACATTCAACAAAATTACAGACATTCAACAAAATATTAAGGGCCAGCAGATATTTAGTGGGGAAACCACAGTGTGTGTGGCAGTTCTGGATAACAGGAATTCCAGATGACGTTTTCATTTAATCACTCACAATAATGTGGACAAATTGACCACTTTTGTTTCTAGATTTTATGTCATGTATTAAATCTAGAAACAAGAGCAGACACTTTGTCCGCATTATTGTGAATGAGAAAGTGAGAGCGTTATCCTGAATACCCGTGATCCGGAACGGCCACACACACACTCTATTTCTACTAAATTTAAGAAATCTGCTTGAAGAATCCAATTCATCTGCAATTTACCAATGAGTACCTGGAGCCTGTAGACGTTTGGACATTCTTCATTATCAAAATAATATTTGGCTAAATTAATATGTCCTAAAAGGCTACTAGCCCTTAATTAATTTTGTTGAGTATATATTCAGGGATGAAAAGCTTCTATGGATTTCCGTAGATTTTGAGGTTCATGGGTCATGGTGTTTGAAGCACTTTGAAATCAGTAATTTTGAAGATTTGGAAGTTAGAAACTTGGATACATCATAAAAGAAAGACTAATAATATTACAATAAACATGTGGCGATGTATTCAATAGCCTTTACCATAAACACATGGCACATGGCCCTGTGCATTGCACGGCCGACAGCTCAAGTTAAAATGAAGCACGTTCTAGCTCGGCTGGTTCGTGGATGGGTGCCCGAGAACCTGATCGTATCTAGGATTTGTTCCTGCCCCACACTGAATCACAGGCTGAAAAACTTGTGGTGTCACCTAGGCTAAGGCAAGTGAGTTAGTTCAATAATGCCTCTGTTCACCCAGCAGAGAATGGGTACCCAGAAGGATGAGATGGACATGTGAATGATAACCTTGTAGCGCCTTGAACAGCAGCTTGGGTTGTATACTCTCCAGAGAGTTGAGAAGGAAATTGAGTATACACAGATCCATTGACCGGGGTAATAATGTAGTGCTATGAGTTTGCTTTCGAGCAGGGATTTGGCGCAATATAAATGTCCACATTATTATTATTATTACATTATTACATTATTATAAACACAACACACATTTTTATTTCTATTATCTAAAAAAATAATATATGTAGATTTTGTTCTCAGCAATTTGAAATGCTTATCATCACCATGTTTGAAAAGTACCATTATTTCTGTGGCAAGTTTTTAACTTACGGTAACAGGAAATTAGTTTTTAGTGAGATGGATAAAACATGTGGTTGTTTTTTTACTGTAATGTCGGCAACACACTTCTTAAGTATATTACTCAAGAGCAGTAAGAGGAAATGAGAATCCTTTTGGACAAAATATAGGGGTCACCTAAGGTATTCAGTACATAAGCAGCATTGGTAGCTTTTTCAAATTTGACAAGAACTTCAAAGTCAAATTTCAGTCTCTGAATGTAATGTCCGCAACGTGGAACTACCCATGTACATAACACTGCTGACAATGAATTGACGTTGTAGGTGCATTGTGACATCACAGAGATTACGTCATGAATATGCCTTAAAGCTATCACCAAATAGCACTCCAAGCTAGACGCTAATTAGCCCACAAGTTGCTCTACTTGTGTGCGACCCAGCAATGTGAAAACACCTAATGTGCGATATTTGTTGGCAAACATAATCAATTCTATGACAGTGACTATGTGATGTGTAGCAGTTGTTAATATGTAATCAGCTTCGCTCATCATTGTCAAGTTGGAGTCTCTTCAAGTACCTCCTCCAATCAAATCCCATGTTTACTTCATGTGACATCAAAATGGTAACACCCATGTTGGACTTTTGGACTGTCAAATCAAAGTAAGGACATGTTTGTAGCTGCCATTTTGCACAATAGATGGCGTAATGATAAATTTAGGGTATAGCTGCAAGTTTTCATACTAGATCATGCCAACAACCTGTGTTTTGTTTCTCAAAGCTCTCATATCCACTATAAGAGCACAGCACTCTAGTAAATGCTCAATCACCATTGTAGATTACAAGAACTTCGAGATACGAAAACGTGGACAATTTGTCATCCAGATGACTTTTGTCTAAAAACTGGAACGTCTGGTTTGCCAAGGTGTTATTGTATTGGGGAATGTAGGACACACTCACACACACATATTTTTCTTTATAAATTTAATAATATCTTGCTTTTGCTTACTATTTCAAAATGCAGTATTTTATTAGCCTATATGTACATTACTTAAGAGCCTATGAAGTTATACATCAAATATATCCATAGCCATCATATGTATATGATGACTGTACACAAACACTAGGGTGTGTTCAAGTCGTCATCCACAAGCAAGCTACCTGTCTATAGTCAGTAAATGTAAACAGAATCAGTCTAGTAATCTACCACTGAGCAGCTGGTGTCTTGAACACGATCCAGCTGTTGCAGTTATTATGTGTATTGTGTGGAATAATGCATGTAAATTGATGTATTATTTTGTAATACCTTAACCATGTTTCCGACTAATGCAGGAACTGAAGACACATAAAATGATAATCTTTAGTTTATCTGATGGTTTGTTCACATTTCATAGTAAGGTGTAAACATCTGGGGGCTATTCTCGAAATGATCTTGCGATCGTATGGCAATCTTAAAGATTCATATAGTAGAGCTATGAAACTGTTATACACATTCTTAGGCTAAGGTCTTAAGAACATTTCGAGAATACGCCCCCAGGATAATTTTATATATATATTATAAATTAATTATTAATTGAAGTTAGTGTAAGCTTGCTAGTTGGATCAATTCTAAATATAGTCTACGGGGGTTAACACTAATAGTGTTGATCACTAGTCCTCATAATGATAACATATAGTAAAAGTCTATAAAAACAAAAAATCCCACTAGTCCTCAGGATACCTTCAGCATTGGGCATTTTGGCTCAGGCTACAGGACTAGTGCCAATATTAATCCTTGGTCTTTATTCATGTAAGTTGGAATTATCCCCCTTGCCATCAAGATAGAATTGGTGAATTTCCAAGTATATACTCACAGGGGAATATTTAAGGAATACTATTTTTTTTACCCCACACTATAGATATTTTGACACTTGTTTAATAATATTAATATAGGTGACCAATTTTAATCTTAAACAATTCACCTTTACATTACATATATATATTGCCTTGAGGTAGTGTCCAAATTGTGAGTTTCAATCATATTAGAATGAATGAATTAGTGCTTTATGTCGCAGCGGGACCAATCATATTAGAAGTACAAGTACATGTATTACAATATATTACAATAAGTATCGGGCAACATTGTCTCATAGCAATTATATATCAGATACTACCACTTATAATATTGATATTCTTTGGTATACTTATAGCTTAATTAAATATTCATCGTCGTGTATGGATGGAAATATTCCCGCTGTGATGTAAAACGATAACTCGCTCACACACTGGTATACAAGATTTCACAACTACTAAAATCCTGGCTTCCGTTCCACAGAACGATCCTAGTGCTACAAGAGTCATAACTCGCATACATACATGTGGATAATCGCCTTGTTGAAAATGGGTGAAAGATTCCCACAGCGACGTTAAACTCCATAATCACTCGCTCCGATAATCATCATGTAATCGATGTAATTTCAATGCAATTCTGTGTAATTATACTTCATTACAAAGTGTTCTATTTACAGGTGTAGAGGGGTCGGCTGATGTGCAGAAGCACCTGGAATTGGGGAAAAGAATGCTAGCGGCTGGACAACTAGCTGATGCTTTGTCACATTACCATGCTGCTGTTGGTAAGCGTACAAGCTGGATCTTACAACAATCAAAATGTTTGGAATTGTATTAATAATACCATAACATTTCTCCATGTAGATATTATAACAGTCAGTGGCTGGATAGAGTTCTATAAATTATCTCTGGATTTGTCCAAGAAATCATTTTTCATTTTCTTTAATACAAAATTCATTATTTTCAACAAAATAATATAGTAATCTAGCCTTTATTATTTCTATTCTATCATTGTTGATCTAATATATATATATAGTTTATTAACCGAATGTCGTTAGATCTCATCTATATCCTGCACTTAGGGATAGTCTTTGTATTAGACGAGCTTCAGCGATTATACCTAAATGCGGGATATAGACTATATCTAAAGACATGATATTAATAATTTCTTTATCATCTAATGTTTTAAAGTTACACATAGGAATACATGCAGGCTAGTAAATTGTAAACCGCTTCATTCGTTGATAAATACACCAAAGGAAAAATAACAACATGTAAAACAATTTTCATTTATATTACAAATTGTGAATATACTAAATATCGTCGATTAGCACATAGTCTCTGATCATAATTGTCATCTTGTTTACTATTTCCATATAGTAGCATTTATAAATAGTAGTATGACATCACATAAAAATGTCGTCATGTGAAAATACCTCTCTAATGTATATAGTTATTAGTCAGGCAAAGTAACATGATACATGAAATATCTGTATACTTCCTTGTTCCCATAAACTTACTTGAATTGCATTATTATTACTAGTTATTTCAAGGTATAATGGTAATATTTTAATAATTACTATATTATTTTATATGTATGCATATAATATTTGGCAAAATTCAACATATTATTTAGAAACAAATGGCAAAAACAGTGTAAATAATATCCATATTCAACTTTAATTAGATGATAAATATGAATATCAGACAGTGATAATTATTCACATCTGGTTTTCATCCGATACCATACAGACGTATTGTTTCCCTGACAATGACGTGAAGATTATGGCAACTATCCAGGGCCGTTTTCTTGACCACATTAACAATAAGCCAAAGCCAACTGGACATAGAAGCTTTAATTAACACACCACGTAATTACAATAACCTATAACTGACCCTTTGACCGGTCGGACATCCGCCCGTGTAAGCTTCCAATAGGATTTACCAACAGTTTGTCCATTATGTAATTGCATTAGAGTCTTTGCGAGAGGTCAAATGTAACTAATGTTTTTCAGATTATTTTGTAGTAATTATTATACTAGATAGCGATCGCTACACATGTAATCGTGATGTCACATTTCTTGTGTACCCCAAACTCCTCGCAGTGGCATCCACGTTGTGAATAGTAATGTTAGGCGCGCTCCTTTCAGGGCACAGCAGTGTGCAGAGTACTCCGAACAATAACATTATCATATTATTTAGAACAGACCTCTCTGGAGATTACCTTTCTTTGCAATGGTGATACCGTGTCATATAATTGTTTCATGTAGATTTCAATTAATATTGTTTCCCTAAGTAATATTATATAGTTTGTTTTTTGGTTGGTTGGTTTTATTAAATGCATCAAATTGATATCCTTAGATAATTGCCGCCAGGGTTCGTAAATGCCAAGATGTGAAATATGTATTTTCAGTTTTCTAATAATATTTACGATCAAATATCATAAACTAGTTTTGGTATAATATGGTGGGCTGTTTAGTTTTCTTTCTTGGGTGTTTCCTAGTATAGTTACCCTATTATTATATTTCTTGTTTTTATGCTTCTCTACATCCGATGTTATAGTTTTAGGAAATCAGTATTAGATTGTAAATGCGTTAGAAATTTAATGAAAAGAACCGTTTCACAATGTGACATAATTATGCTATTCATTTTAGTTATTATACAATACATACGTATATCTAATGCGAAATATATTGTTTACTAACTAGTCTTACTGTACATAAACAAACGAGGTCACCAAATATACTGATGGTGAAATTAAAAGAAGCATTAATTAACAATAATTATAGGTTATATTAATGAATGGTTGTGTCAATTGGTTGTCCCGGTTAAAGACAATGTTGCAATAATGTTTTCCTTTGCATTATCGATATTACTGATAATGTTAGGATTTTTAATCGTTGTAGAAGTACGACAACTCTACGAGAAACTGCATTGTCGTTAACCGGAAACGTCTGCTAAGTTGTAATAAATTATTAGGGAAATGTAGAGATATTACATCCATATGGTGTTGCGTAATATTTTACCATCAGTATATTTAATTACCTTGACGAAGTTTGGTCTCCCTCAATTAAAATATATTAGATAGAACGTTACGTCTAGAAGTACGTCTCCTAAAACTGAAATTGCTGTAAAGCAAACGAAAATCGCTTTAAATACCGCCTTTAAAACATGCAGTGAGTTCTATACACGGCGTCTTCATTGCCTAGCTGAGGTTGGCGCTGATATCACATGCAGTTATGGGGGGTCACTCTCAGGTCAACTCATTCATCTCCATGGTACTAACAATAGGTGATTAATATATAATAATACGATTACGCCAACCAAGTCAAATGTGTGTGCCTGTGTGTATGTGACAGCGGATCTTGTATGTATATTACCTGTCCAGAAGAGCTATACAAGAGTGCGAGCGTACATTAACCCTTACATGGACCGTTTTGGAATTATTATTAACTAATTAAACTAGTTATTATCTTATTACTTTATGCAATAGTAATATGACGTTGTCTCTGTTAATATTATATAGCAGGTGTGATTAATAGTTATTAATTAATAGTGTCTGAACCTAGAACATTAACCTGGTATTCTTGTGTGATATGTTGTTGTATTACTGGCCGTGAATTTGAAATAGCACAACGTCCTAGCAGGGCATCGTCATTTACTGATTTCATTTTAT
>JAUTBT010071798.1:0-32155 GCA_032361225.1 Lepetodrilus schrolli
CTTGTTTTATTGAATGACTACACCAATTAAATGAATGTGTGTTCATAGGCTAACTTATATTATTGAATAAAATATAATTTTTCCATTTATTTTGAAAATTACATATAATTACATATAATGAGGTTTCTTTTTGAGCTCAGTGTAGAAAGTTAAGAAATATTAGCCGCCACCTCATAAAGTACAAACATATTGTTACGTACTAGTATTAATAAATATGCCCGTTTGGATCAAACAGTTTTTATTCCATTATTTCTTATATTATATTGGCTGTTCTAATGAAAACCTATAAGAGCGGCTCAGTGGCAAGGTCATCTTTGCATGTGTCATCGGCCATTGACAGAGTTATATATTGACTGATTGATTGAACTTTGGTGTTTTTACAGTCGCCTTCCAGCATTGCTGGGTTATATATTCTAATACGACTATCTTTCTGTTCTGTTCTGTTCTGACTCAGGAACGGTGTTTAGCGTGTTTGAAGCTCGAATAGCATAAGAAGCAAAAGGATCCGGCAAGAATCAATCGTTGTGCAAAATGAGAAAAGAAAACATACAAAAAAAACTTTTTGATGTTTGGTATACGCACAATCGGAACTAATCAGTTACCTTTAGAGCCAATTTTATCTTAATGAATCCGTTACATAGTAGGAACAACTAATGTACTGAATAAATAAATTCGCAACAAATTCGTTAATGTGTCCATTGCAGGCAGGCAATACTATTTGTATATAGTTTTTCTTAATTCATTTAGAAAATAATTTCAATGTTACCAACACAGATATAGCATATGCCAGGCTACACCCACACTCATTTATGTCTCCCACTGTTACGATTGTTTTGGTAGGTAAAAACGAATAAAAATTATTACTGCACAATTACCTGGGATGATTTTAATGATATCAAAATAAAGTGTACTCATTCACAGTTACCGTGTATGACGAATTACACGAAGTATTGCAAGGATAGTCGCAGGTTATTCGATTTTGCAGAAGTGTACATGAGTCATTTTAAGATATCCGTTACAATATCCTGAATAATCGTAACTAATCATGTAGATTAATCTTAAAAAATTCATTTTAGCTGTAACAGTCGACAGCCTGTGATAGTTCTCCCTTCACACAAATCAGTTTCGAACTGACTGAACTGTATTATTTATGACAAACTGACAGAGGTATTTTGTGTTGTTGCACGTACGACCTTTTATTTGTTGTTGCCACATGGAAACGTTTGTTGTAGTTTCTACCGGTAAGTTGGCGGTAACAAACGTGCGGATAGCGATTGAACCGGATAAACGGTGGCCGACGTAGTCTGCTGTCTATTTAGCGATTGAACCGGATAAACGGTGGCCGACGTAGTCTGCTGTCTATTTTATTATATTTTATTATTGTTAATTTAGGCGTTTGATTAGTTTGCCGATTAATTGAAATATCTGTCAATTTATTCGGGGAGCTTTTGTTGCAGGATATTAGAATGTTGAGATATAATGTCAATTGTCAATTGAAACTTGAATAACCACGGCAATAACGGCAATAACCACAATAACCACAATAACCAATCAATATAATCGTAGAATGCAGTTAACGTTAACGTCCTTGACAAGAATGCGTTATTTCACAACACTATATAAATTGATACAGTTAGTACCTTAATCTTGTCGTTCAAAGACCTTACGCCACCGTCCGGTTATTAAACGATTCTCAGTTCCAGTTTTACACCAACGGGTTCAGACGTCGAACCAAAAACAAAGTTCTGTGTGCGGGCTGTTAGTTTTATGTTAGTACTCGACCTAGTGTGCCACGCCATGTTTTCACTCTTATTCAAAATATCCCTAAATCAATTAAAGTAAGTCTAGAAAGAATTTCAGCGGATCTTTTCACATACATATAATAACCAATCAATATAATTTATATTTAAATTATATTTACTTTCGCCCTCTGAGACTATGGATAGTCTAGTACTCGGCTGTCAGTTAGACTAATAATTAAGCTATGAAATATATAGCATAATTATTTTAAATCTATGTTTCTATTATGATAAAATACTAAAATATTAATATAATTTCTTCTCATGTGTCGTGTGTAATTCCCAGTGAACGAATGTCGTTAAGATAAGGCATTCATTAATAAGACATTGTTATTTATATTTATATTGTTACCACACAGCGGCTCTATTGTAATAAAGATTACATTTTAATTAGATTGATGTGGATGTGTAATTGAAGCTAGCGTGGTTATTTGTTATCTAGACTGGCTAATGGATCAACAATTGCCTATATCAATATGATCAACAATAATAAACATTATGATTATAGGTAAAGTTACGTATTCTGCATGTGGAACTGATATGGCGCATGTACGGAATATTCTATAAAGAATAGTTGTGTTCTATTGGTAAATTATATGTTTTTGAAATACTTCAAAATATTAAAATATAATAGTAAATAGTAATATTACCAATCATCAGGTCAGTCTTTAAATATATAGTAGTATTACCAATAAGTGAAAGAATCTTGAAAGTTACTCTAAATCCAGATTTAAAAAACAACAACTATTTTCTTCTATGATCGCCGCATGCCTTTAAAAAAACTATTGTATTAAAGGCACAATTCATGTCCCTCTATTTGTATATGGATTCGGTTTATGAGGTAAGACAACTGCTGCACACCCATACATTCCTATTGCAATGCACCATTATGCGGAAGGCGGACGAGTCTATTACCTACAAAGCGGTACGCCAGGTTCTGGCACCGTACCTTGCCTCACTCCTGTGCAGTGTCGGGTTACCTCCTACCTTAGCAGAGAGGAGTCTGTTCCCTTCCCAATCTAGATGGCAGTGGGGGTACATGTAGCAACATATTCCTCCATGTCAGAGTCAAGTGAGTTGGAGGTACCCCTCTCCCCCGACTTTGAACGCAAATCCTCCAAAGGTAAACCTGGGACGGGTATCGTAAGGAAACGAAGCGTTAGAGTAAGTATATGAATGCATGCACGGTATGGTGTATTATACACGCTCAGTATTTATCACCTCTTCACTGATAGTATAGCTGTACCGTCTGTGAATAAACACCATAGATTGCTACACCATATATACATACTTCAAATCGACTTTTACTCGCAGCATATGCAGCTTTAAGTTGGTATCTATGGTCCACGTGCACTGACCAGTACCTGAATAATTTGTCGGGATTCTTTTAAAACATGCTATTCATTCAGGCATTCCAGCTAGATCGTGTAAGCCACTATACTTACACCACAGCTGCGTTTGACCAGTTGACTCATTCAGAAAAGCCATTCATGTCTGATTAGATTGATGTGATCACGTTTGGATATAGGAACGTTTTGACGTCTTGCACATACTTATATGCTCGTAATTCGTTATTAATATCTACATGTGCGTGTTTGATCACCAGCTCGATAGGTCGCACGGTTGACTACCTCTAGTTAATGACAATATACTATAGTGAATGATTATGGCTCGGGGAGTACAAAGTAAACATTAGAGGTCAGAGGTTAAGTAGCTTTATCGCTATAAACTGTGTTGGACGTGTAGCGGTAACCCAATGCTCGACGGGTCGTGTACGTTAATATAATTTGAATTGTATAATTAGATATACGCGATAAGCACTGTCCTCATTATAGCAACTGTATAATGAAACCAATCGTCGAGAAAATGGCGTTGGCAATGGTTTAGAGAGCTTGAATGTGTTTTCAAAAAATTGTGACAATATCGTTTCTGGTAAAACAATATGAATTATTTGTACCATGCAATGCAAACTTGCAATGCAGACTTGCAATGTCTCTTTTATTGTGTTGACATTAGTGCAGCGTATGTATATATAAAGTAATAAAATGCTACATTCAATTGAATTATTTAACGTTTTCGCCATGGCCGATGACATGATAAATATATGTGTTTTGCAAATCCGATGTATGTATATAATATGAAACATGAGCAACTGGTACTGCTGTTACTCAGTAGTATATCTGATAAGTTAATATACGAGTTGACATAACACACTCGCCCACTGAGAAAATAGGGGGGGGGGGGGAATAATATAACTTGTAGGTGCACGATACCCATGCAAGGCGATTTGTCCTGTCTCGGGGGCTTGTCACCACTTCTGTTCCACGTTCCTCTTTTGGGTGACACCGTCTTCATACTCGATTAGGGCTTTATTACACATGATGACATATACGACATATATACTCAACAAAATAAATTAAGGGCCAGCAAATATTTTGTGGGGATGCTTTCTACCAAATTTCAGAACTAGGCTTTATGAATCTGGTGCCATTCTTCTTCCAATTTGTCTGCAAGTTCTTGAAAAATACCTGGAGCCTGCAGACATTTGGGAAATGTTTGTTGTTAATATACAGTGCACTCTGGGAATAACGGCACTCGTTACGATCAAGATAATATGCTGGTTTTGAAAGTGCCGGTTTATTCAACTAATGTGAAATGCATTGTCGGTGCTCGGGGCTTTGAAATTATGCCGATATACGCAGATTACCGGAGTACAAAGATGCCGGTATTGCCAGAGTGCACTGTACTATAAGGCTATATTTATATATCCAAAAAGGCCACTGACCCTTAATTAATTGTGTTGAGTATATAATGTGACCTGTCCGTGTTCCAGAGATGCATCTCCACGGGCAAGGAGGAGGCAATCCCTCTGACCTACGGCCGGAAGCGGGAGGAGTACGACCACATAGTGGAGCGAGTTCTGGAGGACAAGCAGGTACAGACCGCCAGGGAGACGCTGGAAGAACGCTGGAAGATGATCACGATCATGTACGACGACTGCATGGAGATGGTGACGGACTGGGAGGAGAGGCAGCAGAAGAAAGCCGACATGATTGACTGCTTCCAGGTGCTGATAGCCGCCATCATGAGTGTGTCTGTGCTGATACCGGTGCTGTGCATTGTGTACAAGTGGGGCTGAAAAATCTATGAAGAAGATGGAACAGAAGGAATGAACGTTAGTATAATGATGTACGGCAGAGGGCGGCAGAATCCATCCTAGTTCAGCTAGCAAAACGTAATGGTAATGGCCCCCTTTACTATCGGACATTGGAGTCGGGTATGGACAGAGCAATTCATAAACGAACATAGTACATAGAGGTAGCGAAGACATTCTGGCTAAGGACTTCAAAAGGGTGACGCAATGGAAAAAATACACGATGTCATATCTAGACGCACCATCTTGTTACTAGTATATTGGACATGATAATTTTCTGTGACTAACTCTATGGAGAATACCTCTACATACATATTTCCACATGGGATAACCTCATTGCGCAAAAACCTGGCCACTTCCGCTTTCCCATAAACAGCAGCACGTGGACGCTGAATTAACGTATACATAGACTTTCGTTATTATCATTTGTGATAAATGGTGAATGAACATGAATTATGTGTCCACGCATGCTCCTTACTGTATATTTATTTTTATAAATAAACATTTGAATGCATACAGGTGAACATATTCTCCCATAGCTAGTCACGTAATTGCGTGATATTCCTGCCTTTAGTATTCTTGCACTTAGTCAGTACCAGCTGGTGCAGATTTACTGCAACATTCAGCGCTATGAATGTTGCGGGTTTCCTTCTGCGCTAAATTGGCAAGCCTTGAGATGAGTGAAAGCGTCATGAAAGCAGCCTTAATCTCTTTTTTTTTTAAATAATAATAATTTTTAAAAAAAGAGGAAATATCGATGCTCATGTTGGCGCCCACTGACTGACAACAACTGTGTAAAACGTAGTTGCCAGTCCTTTATCATTGTGCAAGCTGTCCCACAAATAACTAATTGTGTACCACATATGCTGCCTCGCCAATGTCATGAAGACATGTTGACACAACCATATTATCGAAAACCCACATTAAAACTCAGTTCTGCGGATGTCACTGGAGACATGCAAGCAGCTACCGCACCCAATCTCCATTGTAAATATTAATATTGCAGGTTTATTTTGATCGATATTGTTAATAGTCGACATTAAGTTTGTTGTAATTCTATAAATGCACTAATATAAACGTGCGTTAAAAGAATTGCCTGCACTATCAAACTAGACTTTGATAGCTAATAGAATGTGTTTCATATCAACCACTTCCTATTTTACTTACTGTGAAATTCGATTGCCATTTTATTTTAGTTGGAAATTTGTTATATATGGATAACTTACTGTATGGTTTCGTGAATGCACAACGATATTAATTTCTGAGGATGTAATTGACTATGCGAAGACAATTGACTATCCACTTAACCATCTCCTTCCAGGAGTAGGCACAGCCAAAGTTAATAAAATCAATGCTTATGAGTCATGAACGTTATGGTTATAATAATTGTTGTGGCATGGATAACTTTTAATACACTGCATAGTGAAGTTAATTCAAGTGATGTAATAATCAACTATATATAGTGTCCAAGTAGAAAAGGCGTCAACATAACGAATTTCCGCTTACAATAATAAACATGATAATAATGTGCTTACTATTATAATATAGCACCAAACTCATGCTCGAAGGCTCGTTCATTGTGCTACATTATTACCCCAGTCAATGGATCAACGTGCACTCATTTCACCTCAACTCCCTAGGGAGTACACAACTCAATTTTCCAGTTAAGGCTCTATGAGGTTGACATTTACACAAATTCCATCTCATCCTAACGGGTACCCGGATGGATGGAATGGAGCAGTGTGGATCTAGGCACTTTGCTCAAGTGCAAGGATAGTTTAAAGATTTATATAGAATAATTATTTTCTTGCACTAATTACATTTATTATTTAATGTAAATTTTCAAATCGAAAGCGATTTAATATATTCATCTACAGCAGAAGTTGTCCCTCTGCGAACATGTAAGTCCCATGTTAAAGAGCAAGAAGATCTCAGAAACACTAGATTAGGACTGTTTATTCGGGGTTTTCTTAATTTTTGTTTTAATCTTAGTCACCAGCGCGGATCGACATCACCAGAATGGAAAATGCCAATGTATAGCTAATGGGCTGGTTCCTCAATATGCATCTTTTATATCGAACTACATAATTTCCTACGGTCGGGTTACATTAATTTTGTTTGCCAAACTGCATAAACCATTAGAACATCATAATAGCTTTTATTATTGACCATTAGAACATAATGGTGGCTTTTAATATTGACAGACCTTCCAACCCGAAAAGGACGGTGAGTAGCATTCTGGACCAATTGAACGAAGTAAATGCTATTTGAGAGTAGCACATTATATTATTGCGGAGATTCATGGTTTACATTGTCAACATGAATAAGTGTTCAAAGATAAAACAAACATTAGTTTGCCTTCATGGAATATGCAGTTATTAACTTACAGTAATTAAACTTGTAGGCCTAAATAGGCATCCTATTCGTTTTTTAACAAAATATATAATCATTCATGTATTCACTGTTGCTTCAGATTATTCGGTGTCAATTCAAAGTGATAATGGAATAACATTTCAATGCATAACTACATATATATTTGTCACTATTAAAAAATATATAAAAACACACTAAAACACTAAAATACTATTTTAAATATTTGTTACCGTGCACGTAAACTGAGGGTCTTGCACATTAACTAGTCTAAGATACATGCTTCCATGGAACAAATAGTAGTATTAAGGATTATGGAGTTATCTTTGATAAGTACTATCAAATCTCTCCGAAAGCACAACCAGAATGTGTGAGTTATTTTTGCAAATGTAACTAACTGGCTATCGTTAATTTTGATCGCTGTTTTAACACAACAACTATAACATATATGCCTCATAGAGTCCCACTAACACATGTATGAACATTTAATAATATGTATAGTATATCTATAAAGAAAGTATACACGGAAAGCGTCTGAACGACTAAACATGTTAATGTCATAAAACCTGACGCATCCAGATCATGATACAAACACGTGGCTTTTTTTCCCGCGCCCATTCAAAACTTCAACGACGTAGCATGTGCTGTAGAGTACATACTATAAAACATTTAATAGTTGTCCGTAATTATTCGGAGCAGAGTCAATATTGACACAAAATTATATTGGGCGAATAATTTAATGACGCTCTGGGCGACATCGTGATCTATAATCAGCTGATAATGGATAATGGATGATAAGATATACGCATGTTAAATTAAACAATATAATGCATAATTTGTATTTAGCTTTAGAACGTGAGTTTCCTGTTGATGTCCGAGCCATTTCTTTTCAATTAATCTTGTTTAAAACAAGCCTACTCGCGATAAGTGATAGTCAGGTTGCTCCATTCATCGCCAATTATTGGTGGGCTTTGTAACTGGTTGCATTTGAAGTCGTGTCGTGTATTAACAATTAGTGTGCGTAATTTTATTCTCGCAAATATGTAAATTATAGCGTTTGCGACTAATTTACGTTCGTGAAAATAAAGCATTTTACAGTAAACTGTGTATACATTCAAAATTCATCGTATATATAGTTGGCTTACTTTTAACTTTAATAATGTCACGATGTATACTACTAGTATATGTCACTAAATTAAGATATCTGATATAGGCCCTATAATAATATATGGAGAAAGTATAAACGGTAAATATCTAAAGCCCAACGCACACGACAAGCAAACAAAGGTGTTTTCGGTAGTTTTGTTTGCCGTGTGCGTCGACTGTTTAGGATGCGCGCGGTCACCATGACCCGGTTGTATGAAACGCTAATGCTTCATTAACGTGTCATTAAACCTCCATTACATTAGCATTAAAAGTCAATGCAGGAATAACGGCTAATGACGTCATTAGTTAATGGCACTTTCATACAACTGGGTCCAGCTCTTTACGTTTATCAAAACACGAAACATGTTTCTTGTTTAGCTAAACAATTTTCTTTGCCGTGTGCGTTGGACCTAAATGACCAAAGGTTTACATGCCATAAACATTATTCTTTCTTGCAAAGGCATCCGATTTACATCGTGTTACAAACACGTGGATAACGAGACATCACGTGGCTAACGAGACATCACGAGACACGCAGCTTGCCTTTTAGCGCCATTTGAAACCAGCGATAGAACAAGCGTATACGTGGTGTAAAATGAATAAACTTCGTATATAAATATGTCACAAGGAATATATTATTAAATTAATATTAATACTCCATTTTATCGGCACCACGCAGTTTGTATAAATACCAGTACAAAGTAATCAGTATTAATTTACCAGAATATTTTATGGTAAATTGAAACACTGGTACACATGAACACATATATTAGTAACATTATATCTAATGTTAGTTTATTCTGTAAATTCGTTGGCGACATTCAATTTGAAAAATATATTAGTTCAAACATTCTACATGGTTGCCCAGTTAGACTACACATGTCCGCTACGATATTAAAGACTTTTCAAGCCCTTGAAAATTGAATATTAAATTTAAGACTTTTAAAGACTTACGGGAACCCAGTGACAGGCTGACAAGTGAGACTGGTTTCCAGTTATATACGCTGTAATGGCTTATACATTGCTTGCTCAAACAGATTCGATAAACTCCAGCTGATTAACACTTAAAAAGAAATATACGTTGACTTATTTTTACTGAGTCGTAGCAATTTGTGCATCAGCGTAACAAATCTCACCCGAGCGTAGCAAATTACCCTCAAAGCGTAGCAGTTGGTAGGTCAATGACCATTAGAACATTATAGTGACTTTTAATATTGATTTGGTAAGAATACCCTTCCAAGTAGACAACCTGGCTCCAAGCCTTCTACTTAGTTATGATAAAGAATTCCGCGATGCTTAACCGTTCTTCTGGTGTATGTTTAGTTTATACAACAAACAGCAAATTGTACGAAAATACATACTTTATTCTCCCTCATTCTTGTTACACCATTGGAGCAAAGTCTCAAATTCCATTCTTGCGGATCCCCACTATATATCGTTATATGAAGGGCTGTGTGCAAAAAAAACACCTGTCACGTTTTCAAACTTTTCAAGATAGCCAAAAATACGTTGTCTGACTGAGGTCATTTTAGAATAAAAATCATATCTCACAAAGGAATCATCGCCTACATACATTGCTTATACAGATGGATGCAGAATGAGTGATGCTTTCTACTGATAACAATATTCAAAAACCAACCGTCACATAGCCCTTCATATGTGGACATGATACAAGTTTAATGTATCAGAAAATAGCCAATTAGAACAAATAATACTTTGATTTCCCACCGATATAAACATATAACCATCACACACAATAACTAGCGATTACATACATAATTACTAGCATATCCCCAGTGTTGCGTATAATTGAAATGGCTGTCGACTTCCAACCTTCTAGTTTTATATTTAAATAGCAAAATAACTGTTCTATATGGCGTTTCTGGTTTTCCAGAAAAGAGAAGGTGAATATAAATGGATTTCAAAGCATGTACCTTTAACGGGGTTCTTAACGTTATTGGGACTTCTTTTTTTCTGAGACAGCAGCACTCAATCGAATACAAGAATCATGGATAATAACAATGACACTATATTGAAACTCCTAGAGTGTGATAATTTTAGCTCTAGCTCTGTGCAATTCACATCTGAAATCTACACCTTCCTGGCTAGTATCTGTGCATAAATATAATATTGTGGAATGCTATTTTTGGTTCATCATTTACACTTCATCACTGTACGGTTGTAGTAACTCTGAACTAGTTAAATACCAGCACGACAATAAACATATTTATAAACAGGACGGAAAGTGTAATACGTGTACAATAGCACAAATAAAAGATAGAGTTCCCAAGTTTTCCTGCATCATATTCCTGATAGTTTTGACATCTATATTAATAAATTTGCCGCTATGACTCGGACATGCTTACATAACTAGCATAGGTAATTGCAAATAGCATACACCATTTGTGATAACAGATAGCTAAACAAGGTTAGTTTGTTACTTTTCATGAGCCAATATTAATAACAAATGATAAGGTATGAATTCAGTGATTTTACATACTACGATCATGGTGGAAATAGTTATGGCATCACCATATTTTGTGAAATTATGAAAAACATTTGGTATACATGGTATGTGTGTTTTACAGTGATTTCAACAAGCAACATTTTCCATGAAAAAAATTAAATATCAATTAATAAGCCAATGTAAATAAATGGTTAAAATAGATATCACCGAATATGAATATTTCACCCATACCCAACGACAATTCAACACAAAAGGAAACTACATATAAATATCACCAAGAAAAATAATCACATGATAAAGTTGTCAATCAGGTTGGGATCTAATAACCAGAATTGTTATATACATATATCTACTTGATTACATACTTATTATTATTCTAGTACATAGCAGTACTAGGCCTACTAGTGAGTAATTTGTTGCTTAACATTGCATACGAATCATCCATACAGACGACACAGTAGTACTAGTACATGTACTGTACTAAAAATAATAATGGCCATGGAATACGTTTCACGAAAAGGTCGTACGTGTATATCCAGGTTTCCGTCAATTCCTGTAATAGTAGAAGCACACCACAGGCAATGATTTACGCCTGGCCTACAGTACGACCCTTTCATGAAATGCAGGTCTGAATAATAAATTCATGTTTGCTAAACAATAGACAATTCTGATTACAGGTATTTACCTACGTCCATGTGTATAACATTCTCTCAAACAATACATATATATATATACATCCATAATTGTTTAAAGAGCGACATTCACAGATTATGCTTAATATTCCTTTGCATACAAAGTATTTCACAAATAGGAATACGTGAGTGAGTGAGTGAGTGAATTATTGTTTTACGTCACAGCGGGAATATTCCACCCATACGTGAAGACAATAAGAATAAGAGTTAGTTGTTCACTTCAGTGAGTATTTCTTTGCAAATAACAATTCATTTGTTCACAATAGTCAAGATAGCATTAGGAAATGACATCACCGTATCAACTGCAGCATTAAATGCAGATAACTTTAATAAAAATATACAGGTGTGTACAATGACACCCTCTATATAATAAATTACAAGTACATATATGTGTGTAATGTTTGTTTTTGAAACAAATTTGAACTGTTGAATAACCGTTGAATGAAAGCACACCATAAGTCTAAGCTTCTACCTCGTCCAGACACACATCTTTACCAGCCACATCCACAAGTGAGTCTACACTGCCTAATTGAACATCTCTACCAAATTAAAATCATAACTTGGATACATCTACAACAGTGTACAAGGTCAACTAATTGCATTTTTCATATCCATACAGTCCAATACCTTGGTACTGTCCACATCATAAAACTACAGTATTGCTAACAAGGGGCAGATACAGACTGACATTTAAAATAATAAAAAATACAATAATACAATGTAATAAAAAGCACAGTACATTATTCGGGTTTTACCGGAAATGTAAACTGCAATAGAACTTTACTTATCCTACAGCGGGGAAAAAAGATATTTGGAGGTACAAAAGCGATTACTGTAAATCAGGAAATTAATGCGAGCAGGATATTAATGTGAAAAATGCGATTGGCTTATGACCGCATTTAATTCCTACGCATTATGGAAAATAATGAAAGGTAGGTCCGGGGAAAAAAACATGAATAGAGGCCTGGTGGATCACATTTAATTGTTGTCGCATTTATGTCTAAAAGCTTGAGGTCGCATTAAATTAGTGACGCATTAATTTCCTGATTTACAGTATATGTATTCTAAGTACATGTACTTCGTATTTTAAACTCCAATTCAGTCCAAAACGACATTATGTGATTGTATGCATTTAATGGTCAAATAAAAAATGTTGTTTCCGAGTTGTGTTTGTTATCTCAATTTAAACTTAGCAGGTGTTTACTTGAATATTATGCATGGGTAGTGTCGTCTGTAGGTAGCGCAAGACAGAGGTCATTAATTCACCTTTCTACAAAACAGCATTATTTAAATCCCTGTATCTGCCCAGGAAAACACAGTGTTTCATTCAGTGGACATAAACATAAAACATTTTATTCTTGAAAAAAAAAAAAAACCACAAAAAGCTGTCTCCCGTTATTTTCACATTAATTGCTTGGGACTTTGTTCGTGATCCGATTTCAACAATTTAAAAGTAATTGCAAATACACACACTCAATGAATTCAAATAATGAAAAGTAGGTAAACCAATGTGCAACTACAAACAAAACCATTTGCAGGACATAGTATTTAATGAATACATAGGACAATGTACTAGTATGACTCATACCTATGGTATCACAATGACAAGAAAAATTTACATTCAAAACAAAATATTACTTGTATATTAGATACTCAACATTGAATTTAAATTATTAGCACGGTGAACACTGTGATGGTACATACATCATCATGTATAATAATACATTTAACATGGTTAACCCTCTCCCTGCTGGATTAGGCTCAAGTACCGCTTTTTAGGGCATCTCCAGCATGGAGAGGGTCAAGTCTGGATACAAATACTGTACATTGCACAGTTGTACAAGACTGCAATTAAACTGTAATAGGAGCCTTCAATTAACCCTCTCCATGCTGAAGGCAACCCAGAGATGCCCCAAAGAGCAGCAACTGTGCCTGAACGAGCAGGGAGAGGGTTAATGCTTGATGATCATAGGATGATGATGGGGATAATTATCACCATCGTAGCATATCATCACGTGTCAATAATAACATATCCATTTTGGACAAATGCTGAATTAATCGGTTTGCTGATAGGACCGTGGCGACCTTGACATGACCTCCATATGTTTTGAACACGCACATACACAATCCCTGGCCACATGTACGCAAAACTCATCTTTGGTTCGGCCCTGGTCCACGCTAGCAACATGCCGAACATCTGTAAATACGGCACCAGGAACAGCAACAACCAAACAGGAAGTGGAACGTCGGTCACGTGATGCCAAATTGAGCCAAACATGGAGGTCCTGTCCTTTTGACCTTTAACCTTGTGGTAGGTGTTGTGATGGTCCAAGGCCAGGTTGTTGTAGTGGTCATTTATTTCGAATGTGTAGTACAGAATGCCAAATGATGCTGCAAAGTACAGGACGAGCAACAGCCAAGCCATGCGCTGGCGAAACTTCATCCTCTATGTCACGACACGATCATCATCAATCCTGGAACAGAAGGATTGAGAAAATCTAATATATGCGTTATCATTACATTGCGAAACTTAATCCTCTATGCCACGACACGATCATCATCAATCCTGGAACAGAAGGCTTGGGATTGGTTGGTTGGTTGTTTGATTTGGGGTTTAAAGCCACTTTCAAGATTTCTTCACTCACATCATGGCTTGCATTCATATGTACTACTTGTACTAGTCTGGATTTCCACCAGTTTTTATAGTGCTGGATTTCCACCAGTTTTTATAGTGCTAGCTCACTTGGAGGTATATCATGCCGCAGATACAACATGAATACCCCACTCAGAAACAGTATACGGACTACGACCCGACCAGTACTTGCTTTACCCCTTTAATTCTGAGAGCCAAGTAGGGGAACAACAAGTACCATCTTTTAACGTATTTTGGTATAACGTTGGCCCTGTTTATGGCCGGGTAGTGATAATGCTCCGCTATACTCACTTCACTGGCCATAATCCTCCTACAGAGGCTATGGGAGCAAAGTGCGACACAAACTCCGGCGGCAGACAACCCAACACCAAAAGTCAAAATTCTCCTCGAAATGCACATGTCATAAATCAAAATGGACCTCCGTAGATAGACAAGACATCGCTTTGTTTGAATCCGCCGTAATTTTTTACATACCTAATTGGAATAATTCACTAGCACCTTTCAAACTCGTTTTATCCATTGTATCCTACGCCAGTGTTTGCGCATGCGTATTCATTAATGTAGGTTGATGTGAAAAGTCGATGTCTAAAACGAAATAGTTTAAACTGTAATAACACACTTTGCTCACATAGCCTTCATAGGAGGATTATGGCCGGTGAAGTGAGTATAGCGAAGCATTATCACTACCCGGCCATACATAGGACCAAGGTATAACGCGACCAGAGATCGAAACCGCGGCATTCCGCACTCCGGGCCGACGCTCTAACCATTACGCCATGGAGCCGGCTTTGAAAATTATGAATGGCATCGAATAATTTGAGTAGGAACATCATATGGAGGGTGAGAACGTAGAAGGGTTTGATACAAGGTGCTCCTATAATAGTCTCAGCAAGAGGGGTTGGTAAAGT
This sequence comes from Lepetodrilus schrolli, assembly GCA_032361225.1. Taxonomy (NCBI): domain Eukaryota; kingdom Metazoa; phylum Mollusca; class Gastropoda; order Lepetellida; family Lepetodrilidae; genus Lepetodrilus; species Lepetodrilus schrolli. The sequence continues at coordinate 15,190 of JAUTBT010071798.1, forward strand.
GTTGGAACTCAGTTAAACAAACTGACTGTCTGGAAAATGAGCTGAGGAAATCAATCATTGTATGTGGTGACGGATCATCAGTTCTTTAGGTTTATACAACATGAATTCTGTGTTTGAGTTGCATCGACTTATTCAATTTCAAGTAGTGAAAACAACCAACACATAAGTATAATGTTTACATGATAAAAGAGAAGCTTAGGCTGGGAACCCTTGTTTATTCCGTCCTGCTATTGTTCCCCCAAAATTACACAAATAGACTAACTCATATTAATAAAATCTCAAATATTCATCAACATCATCAGTGATCAAGTTAAAAAAGAAAAAAGCAATGGTCAAAGAGTAATGTTTTTGTTATTCATTAAATACTATGACTACTAGGTACATATTGTTTAAACATTTATAAATATCAAGAAAACATGTGTAAGTTGCACGTATATTTTTGTTCATAGTGAAGGCATAAACTATGTACCATTTGTTTGTTTGTTTCAGTGCTGCAACCACGTCAGGTGCTTGCCTGCCATCATCAACTTCAGAGTTACCTCCCGTTAAATTCACAATCGGATAGCACGAGTATGAGTTTCTAACCTAACATTATTAGCCTTATCACCAGTTTACGCATTTGGCGCATATTTTATAGTCGGTGTTAAGACAATATTATATTTTCTAGCAGTTCTTAATTTACTTCCCGATAATAAATTTTAAAAGGGCGTGCACTGTCTTCCAACTACATACATGTAGTTAATATTTACGAATATTAATTATTTGCAGAGTAACTGAGTATCATATATACAATCCATATATACACCTACAGTTACATTATTATTATTATTATTATTGTTATTGTTATTAAAACTAGTTTGTTCCTATTTGGTAATCTAATTCATATGGGAACCCACCCAATTTTACAGATTACTAGGCAATCGTTTGTATTGTACCGGGTATTCTACATATTCGTGATCTTTTAGCATAGTTTTGATTGAAAAAGAACATCTACAACTATGTTGGAATAAAATGGCACCAACATGTGGTAGTCCTGAATTCGATCACCATAGACTCATTTCAAGAGCATGTGACATGTTAAATTCATAAAACTTATAAATATATGCATAGACCTTAGATATTAAATTTGCTACATCCTAATTTGGGCATTATATGTGACATCATGAAACCTAGCATTCGTGTCAGAGAGATTATGTACCAAGGGGAAGTGACTCGAGGTTGTTCAGGGTGGTTCAGAGTGCGGAAGTAGCCTGAGGAGGGCCGAATGATGTTGGTAGTTACGGAAACAGGCGAGCGGTCTCGAATGCTACTATAATAAACACTATATTCAGTATATATTGAACAGAAAATCTGAGTGAAATCTGAACAGAAATGGTATGTAGGGTGTCTCCACCGATTGTCTTTACATATCAATGGTATCCTATGGTGAGAAATATTCCGCGGACCCGGACCCGGAAGAGGACCCGGACTTGCGATCTATTCACCGGACCTGGGCCCGGACCCAATTCCCGGCAATCTGTTTGGCTCACGTGACCTAAATATGTTCCTAACCCTAACCCCTAATCACGCGAGCCAATCAAATTGCCGGGAATTGGGTCCGGGGAATAGACCGCATGTTCGGGTCCGGGTACGGGGAATAGACCCCACCCTATCCTATTCGTTGATAAATAACTCACTAATACAGTTATCTCCCGATAAAATGACATTCTGACAGCATCTCTTCACAGTTCTGTAGCAGGTGTTGTCCGTGTGCCTGAAAACAATGGCGCCGATATTGCAGTAACGAGAGAGAGAGATAGAGAGAGAGAGGGGTTTGGGTAGCATTCTCCCGAGTTATTTTAATGTCTGCATAACAAAGTACAATTCCCTGATATCTATAGCAAAGAAACCCACAATGTTATACGTGCTATGTGTCCAGCTAATTCTAAATGTAGGCATTATAACATGCGATTCCTGGCATCGGAAAAGATATTGACATATTTTATCACCGGAATTTGTTTTATGTGGGCGTAATGAAAAGTGATCTACTGGCATCTTCCGTAAGACACCTAGGGTCTGGAAACGGTTTCCAGACAGTTTGAAATACAGGCATAATTACATAACGGGATGCGATTTTCTTCGCATCAACGGATGCTCCTGGACGTTTTTTAAAAATGTTTTAATGTAGGCATAATGACGTTTCATTACGTATTCACAAATACGTATTCACAATTACACATTCCCTTGGATTCAAGAGAAACACGACTTTAAAATCATCACGGAATGGTGAATTCAACTTATTTTAATAACAATACATTGTGATAGTCTTCAAATTCAGAAACACTGTTAATGGGTTTTGGCATATGGTGCTGTATTCTAAAGTAGGTCGTAGTCCGTATATATTTATCATCGATTCACGTCACTTACCGGGCGATTATAGTTAATTTTCTTAGATATTTCATGTCATTAAACACTAATTGTGAATCATCAAGACTTTATACAGGTATAAAATGCAAAAACATACGGCAAAAACATGAATTAACATACATTAAACTGTTCGTGCAGCTGAGATTTATTACCAAATGATAACAGCGCTATGCTTTGTTTTCCAAGATGGCAGCGGAAACGTAAGTAGGTGTATCTTTTAAAACTTGAACATTGTAGTGGAAGTATGACCAAAGGGAGATAACTCCGGTACACTGTCTTCGCAAACATTTGTCTAGCTATGAACAGCTGATGACTAACGAATAAACCCGTGTTGTTCTAACACTGTATGCACTGTGTTACGAGATGTAAACAGATATATCAACGACGAATACAATAAACAGGTAAGAAACTGAATATCTAGACGACATGCGATTTTAACAATTTGGTACATTCGACATCATTTGTTCAGACATAGATGCTCAGACGACACACCAGCTAAAAAGTAGTACCATGATTATATTCTACTCAAACTGTTATAATTATTCGAAATCTTGGGAGTGGGGCATGGAAGATTGATCAGAGATTTTGAAGACTATATATCCATACATGCTGTTTCCTGTCATCTCTAGATAGAAATTGTCAATTTTGAGCTGATGCCTTTAAGTATTAGAGGTACTGTAGATTATTCACTTCTAATTAGACCTAATTTATATATACAGTGAGCAATCAGTATCGTTAATATCTTAGACTAATGGTAGAATGAATATTTGTTGTATTTATTTGCGCTGTTAATTGCGTTGTGTTCTCGCTTTGTTATATATAAAGCAACGGGGGTGGGGGTGGGGGGTTAAGACCCCCTCTCTAAGACACACCCCCCCCCCCCTCTCAGACCCCTATGACCTCCCCTACCCCGGATCCACCGTGTCTTTTGACATCAATGTTAATTATTCAATACGTTGTTAAAATTATTTTATCTGTTTTTTGGACCGTGACTGCATAGTCATGTTATCACAGTATATACAGTAGATATAGCTTGATCTTCTACAAGATCTTCTGTGGCAGGTCGTCAGTATTGGGTTAAATAGTGGGCAATGGAGGTGGGTGGCAACCTACCTATCGCACAATGTTGGGCTTCCGGGGTTACAGGGTTCTCTGTAATCTGCTGGACAGGAGGAAATGTCGGTGTTTTGGCAAGCCGGCTCGGAAGCAGCAGAATTGATGGCGCATCCTCCACACGACACTGAAAGATCACATAATTAATATATCCTCCGGAACCCGGGTTCTCGGCTCAATCGGCATTTTTGTCCATGAAAAAAACAATACTGTTCGGAATGATAATGCAACACAAGATGAAAACTGTGGGTAAAATTTGACTACAAACCTTGTAGCGCCTTGAACGGCTGCTTGGGTTGCATACTCGCCAGGGAGTTGAGAAGGAATTGAGGGCACACCGATCCATTGATCGATGGGATAATGTAGCGCTATTAACATGCTTTCGAGAGTAGATTTGGCGCAATATAAATGTTAACATTATTACCTATATTGGCGTTCGTGATTTACAATGATGCTGAATTTTCTACTATTTAGCATTCCACACGTTTCCTTTGAAAATAGCGAACATTTCGGTTTGAGTGTTATCGATGTTTGTAGAACTTGTTTGCCAAGGTCCTACCTGCCAAGGTCCTATCTAGCAAGGCTGTACTATTTAAGACATAACATATTTCGTTATAACGCGATAAATCCATAAAATACGACTGTCCAGAAATAGGTGTTGGCCGAAACCCGACTACCGAACGATAATATGACGATACAGCAGAACCGTGGTATATCCTCCTATACAATGCTATTGCTGTAATGTATATGTACGGGACCTCATTACTAGTCACCAAGAAAGTCTATAAGCAACAACCTATGCATGATACTATACCTCCAACTATTAATTATAAATGAGTATTTATTTATTTACTGAGCAGTTGTTGTGTGTGATTTGAGCTATATTTCATTTCTAAATGTTAGTTTTAAAGATTTAGCTAAATTATACCGTCTCCATAAAAATATGGTTAAATCACATATACACGCATGCGCACGCTCATTTCACTAACCTTGTTTGTACTCCAACGTAAAACCAGGGCCAGGATTTGCTTCAACAAAGGAACGCTGAAGTATCAATGTTTCATTGCCATGGGATGTAAATGTCCCAGCGGCTGCATTATTGCAGCAGTACCTATTAAAAGGTACACACTTTTAGAAAAAAATAACACAGCAAAAGTAAACACTACATTTTAATATCATTTCAACCTCATTATCTGGATATTGATTTCAAAGGCAACAAGGCTGATATATTTTTATATTTATACTAAAAGAGGCAATCTTGAACTATCTAGAAACTGGGTCAGCAGATTATGATGAGGAAGAATAGTATACTAGTATTAGTGTCGTGTATACACAATAAGTCGTATTTTATAACAACACCTTAGAATTCCCAACCCTAAAACAAGAGGGCGTCTCTGATTAGCTGACCTTCGCATGAAAATAAGAGGGCGTCTCTGATTGGCTGACATTCGTATGAAAGCGAAGTTGACCTGTATTGCCCCAGGATCTTTGACTAAGTTTATGCAGGCAATGACCGCAAGTTTCAGAGGGTGCAAAAAATAAACAAAACAAACAAACCTTGGCCCCTCTCTGGCCACGTTGGTCATTCTCAGCTCCACGTACTGTTTACAGGGATTGTCACAGGGAAGGCTAAGTCCATTCGGTGTAAAACGTACCATGATTTGGTGGTCAGGATCGGCCTGTTGAAACATACATGCAAATACATTCCAAGATAAAACAGTGTACATGGACCCATAGTGCAACACTGAATAAAACACTTGGGTTTCTTATTATGGCATTTTAATTGCTTTTCAACAAACAAGAATAAAGCACACATGGTCTGTAAACATCAATATGTCGTTCGATCGCGCTGCGCTTCCAGTATTCGTGCAGGCATCAGTCAAGGGTTGATCCAGAAATATTAGGAGAGGGTGGATTGTTTTGCTCGGCATGTGAAGCAAGAATTAGACTAGATGGTTTACTTACTTTTTTGGTTAGGTAGTGCAAAATACGAAATTGCAGTTTTTTTGGTTTGTTGTCATATCATGAAGTACCCGTTGGATGAGATGGAATTGTGAATGATAAACCTTCTACCGCCTTAACTGGCAGCTTGGGTTGTATACTCCCCAGGGAGTTGAAAATGAATTGAGGATACACAGATCCATTGACCGGGGTAATAATGTAGCGCCATGAGCATGTTTTCGAGCGTGAATTTGGCGCAGTATAAATGCGCACATTATTATTATTTACCGGGATAATCTACCAAATAAGGGTGTTAATGCATAATTTGTTGTAAAGCTAGTGCATTGTGTATACATGATGGGTTAGGTGAATTACAAATATATTATTATTATATTATTATTATTATTATTATCACTATGTGAACGTATTGAAAGAAAATCGCCAAAGAGTTATAGTTCTTACCTTGATAAGCCACGTGCACTTAGCGCTATTAGGGGAGACCGTCATTACTTCGGACGATAGTGATTGCCAGTAGGTGGCGGCTAAAAGAATCCCGCCACAACCACCTGATAATTTAGAAAACAACGAACGAACGTGACGTCATGCGTCGAACATATATAGAGAATCTCCACTAAGTGTCTATTTATATTAATGTATTCCCAAAACAAAGCCTCTGATTTTGGTTGCTTATGGTTACTAGGATAGCATTGATATCAAATAAAATGACACGAGGTTGAGATTCTATTTATCACACAACATCATATTAAAATAATTTAAAGACGAAAAATAGCACTTCCCAACATTTTTATCATAGTGGGAAGTCAATGAAAGGCCGATGTGCATTTGCACTGTGACATCATAGCAACGTGGTTGGTAATGATAACACAATGATAGAATGTTTGTCAACAGTATAGTATACTACCCTAGTCATTGTCAAAGGTTGACGTTTCGTGAGAAATCTTTCGATTTTTAATGAGTTCTTACATTTTTTTTAATATCGGCACTTTACGTGTAAAGCGTAGTGGCTACATTACCAATTTCGTATGAGCTTGGGATATCGAATTTGTGTGTGTGTGTGTGTGTGTGCGTGCGTGTGTGTGCGTGCGTGTGTGTGTGTGTGTGTGTGCGTGCATGTGCGTGTGTATATGCGTGTGTGTTAATTAATGCATGTGTAGTGGCTGCATTACCAAATTTAGTATGAGCTTGGGTTATCACATAATTATATTCGCATGATTACTTTGCAAGGAATTTAATACAGGAATGTTGAATATAGAATATAAGAGTGCATCTTACTATGAGTATCTACTGCCTGACAGTACATGCCAGTCCAACCATCAGGACATTTACATCGTTGACAGTTGTTAGGGTCACGGTAACCATTGTGCTTGCAGGCACTCCAGGCAAGTCCTTGCGGAGGGCACGAAGCTGGAATATGTATCGAGAAGGGAAATACAATAAATTGAAATTCCTAATGTCACGCATTTACCATTCTAAAAACGCCGCCCATTTATGACTATTTAATTTTCGTAAACCATTCGCGGTATCGATCCTCTGTCGCGTTATACCAAAAGACGTTAAAAGATGGTACTTGTTGTTCCCCTGCTTGGCGCTCAGCATTAATGAGGAAAGCAAGGACTGGTCAGCTCGGAGTCAGTATACTGTGTCTGAGTTATCACTATAAAAACTGCTGGAAATCCAGACTAGTACAAGCAGTACATATGCATGCAAGCCATGATGTGAGTGAAAAAAATGTGAAGTGGCTTTAAACCCCACATCAACCAACCAGTCACAGTGGCCGGGGTTTAAAGGATGCGCATACACGTGCGACTGAAATAATAATAATAATAATAATAATAATAATAACAATATATTTATAATGCGCCAGATCTGGGTGGGGTCTATTTCCCGGACACGGACTCGGAAGCGGACTTGCGGTCTATTCTGGGTCACGTGAGCCAATCAAATTGGTGGGAATTGGGAATTGGGTCCGGGTCCGGTGAAATATATCTCACCCCTGATCCACCCCTAATGTATGCTCAAAGCGCTATATTATTATCTCCAAGAAAATGGATCAATGTACACTGGGTGTTCATTCTCAATTCCCTGGGGAGTACACAATTATTGTAAAACTAAACTGTTTTACCGGGTCTAAAGTATCGCAGACAGTGCACGTAGGACTCTAAATAGTCTCCATCCATCAGCTTTCAAGATTCTTTCACTTTTATCATGTCTTGTCAGTTTATGGCATGAGGAAAGCCGCAACATTCATAGCGCTGAATGTTGCAGTAAACCTGCGACCATCGACTGGTACTGACAAGACCAAGGATGATTTGAACCTGGAACCTTTGGCTCCGTATCAGTTGTTTATAACTAGTATATAGTGTATTCGGTATGAGATCGAGAACGACTAAGAAATATCACCACCCCGAAGTGAACGACTTATACTGGAGACTAAAATTTCTATCTTGTTGTTAGTATAGCATTTATTACAATACCTTTGGAATTATGCAATGCCATTCTTTGAAAACTCTGTAAAATTGTAATTCATCAGAATGTGGTCGACTTTCAAGTAAATTGTCCATAGCACTTTCTTGAAAAGTAAACAAATGTCACTCAAGTCAGGTCTTTCGATCTGCATATGTTTCACTATTTGTGCTAAAAACACCAAAATGTGATCAAGTTTGAAAAAAACAATGTTTTACCAATGTTTTAAAGAATTTATGTAGAACCTGTAAGCGAAATTTCAGGTTTGGAAGTACAGTTGTATTTACAGAATGTGCTCCGAAAACCAGGTGGAGTTATAAACGGGTGAACGATTTACAGACCCCCGTTTGGCAATAGTTCACCGACGGGGTCTGTAAATCGTTCAATAAATGCTACACTAACAACAAGTTACAAAATAGTGTATAGAAAATACCATACTTATGCTGAGTTGATTTAATTGGCAGCAGAGTATGAGATTCACCTTTGACATTGGCCCTATATATGTATATTGTATATTAACTGATTATACAGATTAGCTGTAACACAATATGCATATCCTACCTGAACAATAAAGCAAATTCGTCAGTTTTATGTCATTGAATGACGGTGCATTCCTTTGACCAAGAGTCTTTGAAAAATCTGAGTTCTTTGAAGTTATCGTTTCGGCACCTGAATTGGTAAATACCTGGAAATAAGAAAAACAGTTTTTGTTATATAAATATAATATAACAAAATATGTTTGTCAACTATCAGACACGTTAAATAAACATAATAACACCCTTGCACAGAATCTGGAGTCAAATATTCTATCCTAAAACTTTAATAACTTTCTACGTAATATTACTAAACATTCTACTAACTACTATAATAATATGACGCTGGGCTTTCTTCTAATAACAGACTGACAAGAAGTTTTCCCGCGGGCAGGAATTTTATTGTGAACACAATGCATTATGGGATATTCTATGAGATTCATTATTTAGTAAACAATCTGAAGAATTCTTGTTTTATATTTGTCGAGGAGATATAGTTGTATCAGAATGTGTAATGACCCTGTTAGTAACCGTTGATCTAAGCAAAGATGATCTTGCCACTTTTATTGAACATAAATCGGCCGTGGATATGTAGCACATATGTAGAATGGTCTTTGTGTAGTCAAATCCGGGGGGGGGTGGTATAAATGTAGAGAGAGAGAGTGAGGTAGAGCGAGTGTGTGTGGGTGCAATTAGGGTGTGGAAGTGAGTGAAGGGGGCGCGTGTATGTATGTATGGTGTATGTGTGTGTGCATAGATGTATGCGTGTATGTGTGTATGTGTGCATATATATCTATATAGTAAAAAATACGTGTGTGTGTTTGGGGGGGTGCTTGTATGCATGTATATCTGTACAAAAATCTACTTTTATTTATTAATTATATTTTATTATTATTATTATCAGTATTGTATTTATTTTGTCTGTGTGTATTAATGTCATTTTAAAATAATGTATTCCGTTCTTTTACATGCATATATAGTTGTATGTATTGGTGTGGTGGTGTTTTAAAAGTCTGTGTCATCATTGTTTGTAACAATTGTATTTTTATTCATCACATGACACCTTAATAAACATTACTTCTCTCTCTCTCTCTCTCTCTCTCTCTCTCTCTCTCTCTCTCTCTCTCTCTCTCTCTCTCTCTCTCTCTCTCTCTCTGTGTGTTAAAAGCAGGTACTGTGCATTGTTATATATTGTATATGTAAATATCTTAATTTAAGCCCGTGGAGGGTCGCTCTTTAGCCCATGGGCTTAATTTCCATAATAAAATTACATGCATTTGCATTTATTTAAACGTAATTTCATAAAATAGTTGCTTTTTATAATTGTTATTGCTAACATAAATAAAGCTGTAACATCAGTAAAATGTTTTATAGTAAATCGAACTAGCATTTTCGATATTACGCTCTGGGTCGAGTTGCACGACGTTCTTGTAGGCTACAATAGTTGTAGGGACTTACAACTGCCGTTACAATAGTTGTAGAGCTATCTTATTCAGATAGCCTACAAGAACTTCGTGCAACCCTATTCCAATTGTAGAAATTCATTTTCAAATTGTGTTCAATCAAAAATGCTATGCGATAGCGACAAATGGTTTTTCAAGAGCAAAATGTTTCGGTAAACAAAAAAGTGTTCCGGCCGTAAAAGATATTAGCACTATATTTGACGCGGGTCCATCAATAAGAATGGTTAGTATTATTGAAAAGAGAATGAAACAATGTTAAAAAATAGGAGACTTTGCTGATGAATACTAGTAGTTGTTTTGACATATTATTAATCAATATATCGAAAAAAATAAATGCTTCAATTCTTTGCCACATTGAAATTATAAACAATATTCATTAATGTGAAGTTAACGTCATCTAATTAATTAATTAGCACATTTAGTTTAATGATAATGCAATAAATATGCAGCTATATCTTAGTTGAATTATACCAACACCAAAAGGTTCACATTTAAATATTGCTGCATGTATTTCCGAGTAAAAGGTAGTTCCATACATTTGAGTGTGACGGATTTAAAAAAAATTCAGCTGAGTTTTGTACTGAGATTGAGAAATCTCCCATTGACTCATTATTGTAAATTGAGCAAAAGTGTGAGCTTGTGCTGAGCAAAATCTCAAACTCAAGTTTGTTTCGAGAAATCGGGGACAGGTTTGTAAACAGTAACAGGAGCGCTGGATGTTGCAATACACCTGCGAACACCGGCTGATACTACCAGCCCAAGGATGATGACTGGATTTAGTATACTTACGTTGTTCGCAATGTGCATGATAGACGAGTAGTCGTATGGAACTCCGAGTGACTGGATTGCAGACCAACTCCTTCTAAGGAAGAAGTATCTTCTGCCCAGGGGGATGTTATTCCAGTTAATGTCCACATACATATCGCTGTCTGGTCGCTGATGTTCAGGATAGAACCCCAGGGCGTGGCCAATCATGTGGGCAATGTCGCCAGGCTGTAAGAAGGTTAAAGGTCAAGGCCATAATGAATTAAAGTTTTATTCAACATCTTCTTCTGCTTCCAAAAATAGATTTGATTAATATCTTCTCGAAAATATGCTATTTTACATTTCGTTCTCAGTTCTTTGTATGAGTGTGGAAATAGTGTGCAGTTCTCTAAGTGTATTACACAGCTTTGTCCATTGGTTGGCTTCAGAAAATGTGTAATTCCATTAGTCAATTTTGATCATCATGACGTTATGTTAAGACGAGTAACAATGTACGTGGCGTGGACAGTGGTGGTGATGACGTCATAGTAATCATGGAAACTTTACTTTTCTACAAGAAACAGAAGAGATCTTGACTCATTTAAATGCGCTTGTCTTCATTTAAATGCATTATGGGCAATATAAACAATATAACGCTAAAGCTTGTAACTTACAACATTAATTTCACTGGGAAAGATAATCTGTATTCCCTCATAACTCATGGGTTATTGTTTAACTATTTTATTTTTGTTTAATAGAAGTTAATTAACGGGAATGTTTTTATAATAAGAAACGTTCTATGCAGAAAATGCCATGAAAACGTACATTGTTTTAATTCACATAGTGAAAATGTTAAAAACATTGTTGGGTATGGTACATAACCAGAATCTACTGAGGTTTGGGTTCATTTTCACGAAAACATGAAGCAAACTCCACTCTAACACCTGCGTAAAAGAAACACGAGATCTATTTAAATGAACAAGCCTCTTTTATGTTCTTGTGTGTGTGTGTGTGTGTGTGTGTGTGTGTGTGTGTGTGTGTGTGTGTGTGTGTGTGTGCGTGCGTGCGTGCGTGCGTGTGTGGGTGGGATGTCTGTGCGCGCGCAAATACACTTTAAATTCAATAACTTATACATAGTTATTATATTTGTTATCCTTTTGGTTAATATAAGCAACGAGCAAAATCTGATGATATTTAAGCTGCCTTACCGTATTGCAGTCCGCAATCATAATTGCTTGTGGGAAACTCTGCTTGCCAAGATAAGACCAGCACCTAATGATATTGATCAGGGTTTCTTTTCTCGAAGCTTTCTTATCCACTCTGAGACCATGCCGCTCTCGTAAGTGCACGATATCCACGTGTAGGCCTGTATATGTAAGATATCGCTACGAGGGCGCTATAGCCTTTTAGTAGAAAAGAGAGCTTCGTGAAACGATACCCGGACACTATTAAAATTCAAATACATTTAGAGGTGCGACAATTGCAGTTTGACTCTACACCAATGTCAGTTATTATTATTACTGAAACCATATGTAATCATTTATCCATTTAAAAAAAAAAATTCTTATAAATGTGTAATGAATGAATGTATATTGCTTTACGTCGCAGCGGGAATATTTCACCTATAGGCGACGACTATAAATTTGGAGAAAATGTATTCACTGTTTATGGTAAACTATAATTACTGATTCAGGTCACGATCTACTACCGTGTATCTGGTAACAAAAGTGATAAATGATGAATTAATTATTTCGCACATCCAGTGTAGTGCTTACCCTGTTCGTTGTGGGCCGAAAGTTATGCTAGATCCTACTGCACTTCTATCTTGGAAATCAAGACACGTGTCGCTCTCCCACATCGCAATGGCTGTACGTATGCTAGTTTCATAACCTTGAGGTGAAATTTTATATATATATATATATATATATATATATATATATATATATATATATTAAAACATCTTAGCAGATTGTGTTTGCAAATACAATCGCAGCAATAGAACCAAATCTACCTAAAATTAGGGGCGGGTGGTAGCGCAGTGGTAGAACGTTGGACTTCGGAGCCAAAGGTTCGCGAAAGTTACCTTTCTGACGCGATATTGATAAGATGCGCTGTCTGTAGAGTGGCAATGCAGATATGCAGATATCACGCTTGGTCTTGTCAGTACCAGCCAGTGCTCGCAAGTTTACTTGAAAGTGGCTCTAAAAAACAACAACTAAAATTTAATCGTATTTCGCTTCAGCTGGTTTCTTCAACGCTAGATTAGTGAGAACGAATTGCGATTTTATTGTAATTAGATTACAATCGAGTGAAACAATCGGCAGAATGGAAGCAAATAAACTATGCTTTCGTGTAAACCTTATCAAATGATTTAAACAATATTTATTATCATTATTACAGGATATACACATAAGGCTTTTGTTGTTGTTGTAATATTGTATATGAAGAGGGTTTAACTTTACGTATGTGATCGTGATTAACTAAACTAGCAGAGACACAGGGGTTCGGTGATAGAATAGTAAACAATAAATATCATTATATCTATATAGATCTAATAATAAAGTCATGTACTGTATATCGGGAAATTAATGCGAGCATGTTATTAATGCGAAAAAAATGCGATTGGATTATGGCCGCATTTAATTCCTACGCATTTTGGGAAATAATGAAAGGTACGTCCGGGGGAAAATGAATAGAGGCCTGGTCGATCGCATTTAGTTGTTGTCGCATTTATGTCTAAAAGCTTGAGGTCGCATTAAATTAGTGACGCATTATTTTCCTGATTTACAGTATTTAAAATAATTTCCGTCTTCATAAATAGGATGACTCATTGTTGTTCTCTGAAAATTTCAATAACTTGGTTCAGGGATATCAGCGATGCGATTTAATTCAGAGATATTTATGGCACGAAATGCACCCGCTGGGAGTAGGAAGTGGTACCATTAGGATAACTACAGAGCTTGAAAATAAAATAGATATGCACATTTTAAATTTCAGTCGAGTGTTGAGGGACCGTCAAGCATCCTCCCTTGTTACAGATATTAGATTGCGAGGCGAGGCTGACCTAGACTGGTAGCATGTCTCCTATATATTATTATTATTTTCTAAATACATGACTTTCTTATTAATTTAGATCTCTATAAAGATATAAAAACCCTTTAAGTTTACTATTCTATCACCGAACCCCTGTGTAAATTAGATATGTTGTGAAAAAAAATAATATATATATATACAAATGTTAACACATACCAACATATTCGGGGGTAATTGTGAAAGGTATGATGCCAATGGGCCACAGTAGGTTTTCATCTGACGTGGCGTGCCTCTTCTTCCGGCCTCCCCCTGATTGTGGCACTGACCCTGACCCTGATTCCAGTTGAGTTTGGTTAGCATTCAGTTCACGCTCCAATGCCATGACATTAAGAAGGTCAAGGACGAGGTCATCATCATCGGCATATATAACTTGGATAGGTACCGGACCCTATAAGACAGTACGGTGAGACGTTTTGAACATATATGTCATATCATATATCAGGGACACGAGGTTTCGGAACGGTATTTTATAGTATGATTTCATTCTCAACTAAAACGTTCCCATATATACTCTTGCTAAAAATTGTTGCTACCCCTAAAGTTTTTACTATTATATATCATGTTTTATTGAAATAAGATATACGGCTGTGCTCTTCGGATTATTTCTCCCTTCGTAAATAAATTAAATGTTGTTATCACATTGCGAACCATTCTATCGGTGGGTACTGTTTTTATTTATTTGTTTGTTTTTGTTTTGTTTTTGCAATGGAGCCTAAAATAGTAAAAATTGATATTTTGAAAATATGCATCACCCATTATGCCAGAAGTAAGTTATACATAACAATTTAAGTATACGGGTATATTTACCACTCAACTTTCACACCATCGATATCTAAATATATAATTGAAGCTCGGGTGGTTTTAAAAAGTGACTTAGTGTTTGACAATCAATATTAACAAGGGTATATAATTTGAACTTGAACATGAAATCGTACTCCCAAATAAAGTTTCGTGACCTCGGAGTCAGAGCGTTTTAGATTGCATCAACATCAACATAGGTGATGTCCTCGGTTGAAGCTATACTTGAGGGCATCCTCGCAAAAAAGAGAAGAAGAAATATTGGACGGATAATTTCATGAATTGGACTGCATAGATAAAACAAATTAATTCTATATATTATTCGACTTTAGACATCTGATGGGAGTAAATGATTAGATATAACAATGCATCACGACTCTCTTGTAGCTACAATAGTTCTAGGGACTTACAACTACCGTTACAATAGTTGTAGCGCTGTCTTATTCAAATAGCCTACAAGAGCTTCGTGCAACCCAATTGTAATTGTAGAACTAGTGTCGTGCAACTGGACTCGGCACACAATAGGAAGCCGTGCGGTTAACTTTTGCGGCTGCCGTACGCGTTAGGTCTGAACGAGCCTTTATTATATGATCTTATGGTAGTAGTAGTAGTAGTAGTAGTAGTAGTAGTAGTAGTAGTAGTAGTAGTAGTAGTAGTAGTAGTATATACATGTATAAAATGGCATATGGTATAAATCCAGTCAAGACAAAACAGCATGTCGCTCAAGGAAATATTCTGAATGAAAACATTTACGATTTTTTCCACGATGTAGGATTACCAAATCCCTGAAAATATAATCTCATAATTTTATCTCATGTATGAAATATATCACATCTCGTATTGTAAACAAAAGTCGTACTTACAAAAGGAAGGTTACGTGCATCAGCAATCCGTTTTTCAATTTTGGCAAGTATAACAGCGGCATTCAGATAATCAATAAGATGCCTTCCCCGCAGAGTATTCATAATGTAGTCCTGAAATATAAGTCTGTATGCGTAAACTAATCAGGGTGGGGCAGCGAATCTTTTTTTTTAAAGTTATATTTGTCTTTTATTATTATTTTATCAAATCTGTTATTTTATGTTTCCAACCATGAATCACCAACGCAAACATAACAATATCTACAAATCCCAGAAAACATAATTTCATTGTAGATATGTTTAAAATGTTCCTATAGCATTACGTCACCAGATCCCACAGTGTAACTTGAGTGCTAACAAATGGCCTCTATCTTACTGAAGATGCCAGAAAATCACATTTTTTTCTATGCCTGGTATTTTAAAGAAAGGTTCCCAGATCAAACTATAGTGTATATCCCAACCTCTATGCGCTCTTTTCATACCTGAACCAATCCACCCATGTCTAAAATCCTAGTATACCTGTCTTCGATAATATTATGTTGCATTTGAAATGTTGTACATAAGAACAAAAGCGATTAGATGCTAAGTCCTCACACCATTACATTGTTTGTTTTAATACGATGACTACGTCGTATTTCGGAATCATTGCAATGATTCCGTGATCGAACTCGCTATGAGGACCTAACATCGATGCTGGACAGGAATTTACATTTCCGAGGTGTTAAGCTTCAAAACTTTATTTACCAAAACTGTAAAATAAAAAATAAATAAAAAAATAATACTTGTCTCAAACCTAAAAGCCTGCAACACATTTAATGTTGCAATGAGTCATAAATATAGCCTGCTGCAGTATTCAGAAGAAAACGTCGAAAAAACATATTCAACGAAATTGTAGTACAGATGTTACAAGCAAATTCAAGATACTAGTAAGTCACAAACTTCGCTAGAGCTTACCTAGCAGTGGAGCAGTGGAGCCTTTTGATAAATTAAAAACTAAATTTAATACAAAAAACACAACGTTAACGATCAATGTTATATCTCCGTGCGCATGTCACCGGAAGTTAAAAATTGTTCCAGGCGAGACTTACATATACTGTATCATTATAGGTTTTAGAATCTACATGGTGTGTGTGTATGTGTGTGTGTGTTTGTGTATATGTGTATATGTGTGTGTGTTTGTGTATATGTGTATATGTGTGTGTGTTTGTGTATATGTGTATATGTGTGTGTGTTTGCGTGTGTGTGCGTGTGTGTGCGTGTGCGTCTGCCCTAAACTAACAAGCCGTGATATAAGTGAAAGAATCTTGAAAGCGGATCTAAAAAAAATACAACTAAAATTAAATCGTGGTTCGAGCTGAAAATAAATGAAAATAAATGAAAACATCTTAGCAGATTGTGTTTGCAAATACAATCGCATCAATAGAACCAAATCTACCTAGTGGTAGAACGTTGGACTTTGGAGCCAAAGGTTCCAGGTTCAAATCCCGCCCCGGGAGCCCGGCATCAATGTTCGCGAAAGTTACCTTTCTGA
>JAUTBT010071799.1:0-13623 GCA_032361225.1 Lepetodrilus schrolli
TTATTTAGGTTTCAGTACAACTGTAAAGTCGGTAGATTAATTAGCTGTGTACTGTAAAGACAGTGGGCCTCACTACAATATAAACATGCACATGATGTGTTTGCAGATGATCGCCTTCTATCCTCTGAGTGTTGTGTTTACAGATGATGGACAGACAGTTGCTGTGGACGACCGTGGAGTTCCTGTTCCTCGCCTTCATGGGCGTGGTCTTCTTCAGGAGGGGCAGCAGTACAAACATTAACCCCGAGGTCCGGCAACTCCTGGAGCACTTCCCTCCCTTGGAGCAGCACCTGACCAAGTCACGGAGACGGAATTCCATCGGAAGCCCCAGTCGCGTCATCACAGCATCTCCAATACGGAAGCAGTCCAGTGATACGGCATTGGGTAATAATACAGGGAACTATTTCCTTGTAAATTTGACGATACTCTAGAAGCATTGAATATGGTACGGAAGTATTCGGCGAAAATTCCCTGACAGTCTAGAACCATTGAATAATGTGTCTTTGCCTTTTTCACTGGGAAAAAGAACATTGATTCACCATTTCATATTCGTCTATATTAGTATATTATGTCTTTTGTTTCTAGCCACTCTTGGATCAAGTCACAGTTTTGAGGTCGTGGATCTAAATACATTACTACTAAATCACCAAACCACGGTATTTATTGTTATTATTTTGGATTGCCATAAACAATATGACTAGTACCAGTGTATGACAAAGAGAGAATAGTTAGATGTCCTATTACGTGTGTGAAAATTGTAGAATATTTCTTTCCAAATTAAGACAGCTAGCCCACTTTTGTATCCACTCTAAAATAACTGTGGATCCTTAAAAGAAGTCACCGTTCATACGAGTTCAGTACTAATACAATTAATGGTCTCTGTGTATCAATGCTGCTTGAAACTAATCATGACACAAGTAAACATGCATTTTACGCCTGTTTTCCCTTTTCAGCAGAAAGATGTCAATAAAAAGAAGAAGAAGAAAAAGCATAAAAACCTTGAGTCCAAGTCCAGAGAAAATAATTCGTGCCAAGACAGTGTTTATTCCACTAAGCTGAACGAGAGCGCGGGTCTGCTGTTCGGTGCGGATGCCGTCACAGTTCTGACAGGAAGTGTGGATCCACAGCCCACTGACTCCGGACCACACAAAACCAGCACAACCAGTCTTCCAACTCACAGCCGGGAGAATTCCCGGTCGTTTGAAATTCCCAAACCACTGTTCAGAATCCCTGCTCCAGTCCCCGTCCCAAAATTCTGTACCTCCGGGCCGTCCTACCTAACCACGCAAGCCGCAGTCGCCGCCACCAGATCCAGCGCTCCTACGCTCCCCACGGGGAAGACCGGCAGCATCGCGTCTTCGTCTGCAGCTGCAAAGCAGCGGAAGACCAACTTTACCCATGCCGGTTTGCCGCCCAATAAAGTTCAAGTGCAAGCCACGAGCGGGACCTCGAAGACTGGGTCCATTTGCAGTGAGAGCTCTGCTACGACATCGATGACTAACGGCAATTCTTCCGCCATCAGCAATCAAGCAGTGCCTCATCTGTGGAGAAAACACTCGGCATGTGTAGACCAATCTTAAAGGCATTCTCCCATCCAAAGTCTATATTCATTACAATCTGTTTTTGATTCAAATGCATTTATGGCTCTTTTGAAAAAGAACACATTACAAGAAATATGAATAAGTTTCTTGATATTTTCTTTTATTGAATTTTTGTTTTTTTGATTAGCTTGCATGGTCCAAATGACCATTGAGCTTATGTCATGACCTGCTTGTTTGATCTTTACTGTAGCCAACGTTAATTGTAAACTGGTGGATGAAAATAGATGCAGCTTGAATTCTGAATTTTCGTAAGTATTAAGTGGATGTCGTAGCATTGATCTTTAAATCTGAATATTGACTAATTCAGCTATACTTACATAAAGAAATTATCTATTTTAATATTCATTGTAATTCATAATGGTTTGATCTGTCCTATTTGTGACAATTTTTGGAGAAAAGAAAAAAAGAGATTTATTGTGAGCTTCAAACCCGAATGCTTTTTAAAAAAAAGAAGTTTTTATCCCGTTTATTATGGTGCAATGTGACAGTTTTACGTGTCCTATCAACCTGAGTATTTTAAACCTTTTCTTCACTTTAAATTTTGCATTTTTGGCCTCCTAGGACATTTCATGCTTATGTGATTGATTTGCATATTTACTCACCTAGGACATATTGTGCTTTTGTTGACAGTGATATTTTTTTTGCATCTTTGGTGATCTAGGACCTTCTGTGCTTTTGTGATGGATTGTATCTTTGGTCACCTAGGACATACATGTATTGTGCTTTTGTTGAGTCATTGAATGCATCAGAATACTGAATTTGACCAGTTTTATTTGAAACACACATACAAAGAAATTTTATATTAGAAACTGAATTTGTTTGAAGAATGTAATAATTATTTTTAGAGACTCGACTATGAAATCCATTTATCATTGTATACCTAGATGCCACATAATTAGATCCTAATATATCTGTACAATTCGTATTTCACAAGTATTTTTATCAATTGGAATATACCCATATTCTGTTTCTAAATAATCAGTATTTTACAATATATAACCATGTTCAATACTCACATGAAAAATATACGGCAACGAAATGTTACTAATATTTTCAAATGTCAATGACAAATTTTCCAATTTAGTAAAGCTTGACAGCACTTTACAAAAGTTAGAGATTGATAACTGGCTGGCCAAGTTGTATAACAAGTCACTCCTTAACCCTCTCCCTTCTGGGTGGGCATGGGTGCTGCCCTTTAGGGCATATCCAGTTGCCTTCAGCATGGAGAGAGTTAACCAGCTAACACACTAATGCTTGAAGACAGCAAAACAGGATTGTGTGGTGAACTTTATATGATTTGAGCTCATCCAGATGCTCCTCATGAATAGTCGAGATCTCAAAATTTTCGTACAATTTTGTTAAAATGCTGGAGATGTAATACAGCAGAGATGTAGATTAAACCAGAGGACAGGCTTGTTGTTGGCAAACAAACTACACCTCAACATGCTTACTAAAAGCTGCTATAGCTCATAATGTTAACATATGCTTAGAAATTCTTATTAAATATGTTGTCCATCAATCTTGCCAAGATGCCGAGAACAGTTCTGTATTTTGTATGCTGTGTGATCATGGCATGCAGCTATATCCTCCTCACCTTCTTGCTGTTGGTGATATGAAACTTTTGTTGTTGTCATTAATCCAGCTGAAAAGGGGAATACAGATGCACTGGGTGAACCAATCAGTTATACTATGTCGACACATGGAGGTGAAAGATACCTACTTGGTCAGTTATACTATGGCATGGTATCTGCAATTTCCCCACCCCTCCTTGACTGG
Organism: Lepetodrilus schrolli; assembly: GCA_032361225.1. Taxonomy (NCBI): domain Eukaryota; kingdom Metazoa; phylum Mollusca; class Gastropoda; order Lepetellida; family Lepetodrilidae; genus Lepetodrilus; species Lepetodrilus schrolli. Next base: position 3,378 of record JAUTBT010071799.1, read on the forward strand.
AGTCCTTGTCATTAACTTGGTCAGTTATTCTATGGCATCAGTGGTAGAATGTTACTTCAGAGCCAAAGGTTCCAGGTTCAAATCCCACCCCGGGGGCCTGGCATCAATGTTCGCGAAAGTTACCTTTCTGATGTGATATTGATAGGATGCGATGTCTGTAGAGTGGCAATGCAGTTATCATCCTTTGTATTGTCAGTACCAGCCGGTGCTCACAGGTTTACTGCTACATTCATCGCCACGGATGTTGCGGGTTTCCTCCTGCCCTAAACTGACAAGCCGTGATATACGTGACATAATCTTGAAAGCGGCTCTAAACCCCAATGTTTAAAAATAAATAAATAAATATACTATGGCATGGCATCTGCAATTTCCCCACCCCTCCTCGTCTCAAGTCCATATCATTAACACTTTGTGGCAATTCTTTTTTTTATTTTTTATTTTTTTTTATTTATTAAATTGAAAAGAATTGTCACAATACATGTTTGACAAGAAGGACTAACAATTTGTCCCTCTCATTGCCCCCCCCCCCCCCTGGCTCTTGACTACGATTTGGGGCATCAATGTTTAGGAGTAGGCATTTTCAGGTAACACAACTAAACCATAGCTGTTGCACAACTAAACCATAACTGGTACTCAACTAGACCATAGCTGGTACACAGGGTTGGCTAAATCAAATTGAATAGATGTTGCAATGTTGTCAATTTGGGTGGCCAATGCCGAATGATGGAACTTTGACGAGTCGTGCTTCACAAGACCCTGGAATCCCACAAATATAGATGTCCATGCTGTATTGAATGGAGAACCCAGTGACTTCAGTATTTAAAGATTGTGTTCAGCTAGAAATTGTACTACATTCATTTTCAATTTGCATGAAGAAACAGTTTTGGTCCCAAGTCTTAAAAATTACTCTAAGAATTCCCTTTGTCGCATATGGGTATGGGTGAAGGATTTCTGCTGAAACGTAAAACAATAGATTACTCGGTACAAATTCCAAGTTCATCTTTTTATCCATTTCCAAAACCATTTGACGTATATTTCAGCAAACTCTTGTTACTGGAAATGACCACGGCATGCCATTGCACTTATTAGTAGAAGAAACTGAAGACCGGAGCTGAAATGTACATCTTGAAATCAAGGGTTCATAGATTCTCTAATGATTTTAAAGTCACAATGTAAACAAATAAATAGACAAGATCTAAACCAAATTCTTGGCTACCTTTCAGCCAAAAGTTGAACTAATTCTTGACATGATATTTCTTTAGAAATTAATTTTAAATGAACAATGGACAATGTTTACGATGAAAGACAATTGTCTGATTACAGAAAGTTCAGTACCTGAGAAACTTAATAATTGTATTGCACATGGTATTGTTTCACGATACTCTCGTATCCACTATAAGAGACCGTAGCGCTCTCATAGCTATCATCGAGATAGATAGCTGATACGAGAGTGCTATGGTCTCTTATTGTGGATCCAAGGTCATTGCAAAACAATGCCCTGAAATTGAAGATATTGTAATGTACATCATGTATTGATATTTTGCATTGTTGATGGAAAGAATGAAAATATTGTACCAGTGTTTGATGTGAAACTGAATGGAAATATCGAGGCACCCTTTCATGAAAATATTTGGTATGTCTTACGATAACACAAATGAGAGGGAAGTGTTCTGGTAGTGAGAACTTCATGACAGGGTGACTTGGAACACAAAACAGTGAATGGAGCCTGACAGCAATACATTCGCCGCCTATAATCAATTTTGTCTTGATTAGTGGGGAAATAATAAATGTAACAATGTGATATTGATTTTATTAATTGTATATTGTCCTTGTGATTGAATGTAATGTTTCACAAACGAGTCTGTTAGTGTAATGTTGAATGCTATAACTGAATATGGCATTGAATGCTATTACTTAGTATTGTGTTGAATGCTAGAACTAAGTATGGTGTTGAATGCTAGAACTAAGTATGGTGTTGAATGCCAAAACTTAGTATGGTATTGAATGCTATGACTTAGTAGCGTGTTGAATGCTATAATTTAGTAATGTGTTGAATGCTATAACTCAGCATGGTGTTGAATGCCAATACTTGGTATGGTGTTGAATGCTATAAATGTGTTCGGTGTTGAATTCTACGAGAGGTAAACTTATGATTGTCATTAATTGAGGTTGAGAGGAGTTCAATGACAGGGTGACCTGTTTGCTCTTGCAGTTTGTAAGGCATTGCCATATTGTTATTATACTTAAGGTATCAGAACACAGGTTAAATAATACGTACCTGTTTTCTTATATACATATATTAATTTAATTTGTAATATATGGTTCACCTGTTTACTTCCAATATATAACAAGTAAGGACTTCTCTGTATCAGTTGGGGATTGGGGAAGCTGGAAAAATTATATTACGTGAATGCCACATCCTACTCGGGTCACTCCTATAGACCTGATATCCTTGTGAAACTTGCATTGAAGATTATTCAGGATAAAATTGAAAATAACATGAAAAAGTATAATGATGACTTGGATCCAATTATTGTTTATGAGTAGTGTTCACTCTTATGACCTCTATATATGATAAGATAATGTTCAAATACCTATCAATGTATATCATTACACGCAACAATTACACACTTGTATAAATGATATGAATACAGCATGGCAAGTAAGCTATGGAAGATTTGCCTGAATTAAGCAAAGTATTTAAGTATTATTAGGCATCAACTACAATAATTGCAAAAATGAGGTGAAATATGAAAATGTCAAGTAAGCTACAGAATATTTGCCTCCAAATTACAGTATTCAGAATAATTCAAGTATAATTATTCACCACCAACAAGGATGTATTTTGTTATGATTTAGATATATCTTGTTATGGTTATATGGTTATATGGTGGTAATTCATTCAAATAGAGGGAACACGTTAGTAGTAAGGCTGTTTCTTGGAAAATTAGTAAAATTAAAACAAACTTAAAAATTCAATGACACCCAGCAATCTCATTTTTTCTAGTTATAATAACATTGGTGGACAGAGATAGAAAGCTGGATCATAACTGAGAATGTGATGCATTTTTGGAGCAGTTTGAAGTTCTATTTGGTTGGTATGTTTAATACAGTAGCTTATTTGTGATGTCGACTACATTCGTTGACCATCAAGTGATACACTGAAAGAAATGGTTCTGTTAATTGTATCGGTGAATATTATTTAGATAATGGTTGTCTATTTGAAGGGAAATAACTACATATGTATGTCGGCATGCAGTAACATTTTATGAATTACATTTAGTGTTACGTTATTTACCAATAAAGAGCTTTATCAATAATCCTGTTTTGTATGTATTTAAAAAAGTGAAAGCACATCAGATTCCCATTGTCGAAAAGACTTCGATGTGCCAGGATGTACCTCTATATACATGTATTTACCGAGATAACTGTACCGTCATTGTTATAGGTCTTCCTCCAACTGTGACATGTTCATGTGTTATTGCTGATGAAATGATGGGGAAAATACTATGCTTTTTATATCTGAAACATATGTGTGTTTTCGGATTATCCTAAATATATTACTGAATACACTAACGGTATGAACACATTCACTTATGGATGGTACCGTTAATATCGATAACATATTTGCAGGTAATGTTACAAACCCCTATTACCGTTACTCGAACACTATTTAGGTTTGGTACAGTGTGAGGAAATGTGTGTACCCTACCAATTCTAATATAACAACTTTATAGATCGCCGAATACAAATTCTGTCTATTTAATGTATTACTATTTCCCACTCACTTTGTTGAAGTTTAACGTCTGCGTCCAGCGAAGCTGATATAGCAGACGGGGGTATTTAGTAAAAGTATAAAATAAAAAGTAAAGTATAAATAAAAGAAAAGAAAAAGAAATAAGTAGATAAAGAATGAATTGATAATTAAAATAGATAAATTTGGAATATAGAGACCCCAAAAAAATGAATGAATTTGGAAGTGATCTAAAAGGTTGAATTTTGATAGCCATGTCTAAATTGTTATTTTTGATTTGAAGCCAAATGGTATGTAGTTTCTATCCTGTTTATGAATCAGCGTAGTCCGCAAGCTCTAGACGCTGCTCTTCAGACTATTACTATCTATACTATCAGCGCTACCTCTCGATCAGTGCGAGGAGTTGTGCGTCACATGATCTGATGTACTGTGTCACATGATCTGGCTTCATAAACCCATTTTGTTCCCTTACTCTGGAAACTGTTTTCTCTGTTGTCTTTTTGTATACATCAAGCATGTAAAATAAAGCTGTTGCTAGGGCTGTTGATGTTAAATAAAACCACCATGACAGAATAAATAGAACTGACAATGCATTTGTTAAAACAAAACAAAAAATTAATAAATGTAGATATATTTTTATATATATTTTTTTCTTTCTATTTGTTGAGAGGGGAAAAAGCAATTAAAGGTTTTGCAATTTAGCATTAAGAGAAATATTTAGAAATTTTATAAAAAGCTGGATGTAGCCTTGGAAATCTGATCATGACATCACAACGTATTTGTCTGCATTACTTGTAGTTTCATCAGGAGCAAGGTTTTTATATAAATCTAAGTAAACATGGTAAACTATATAGCCCCTACATTTTATTGTTTCCTTATGAGTTTACCATGTTAACATAGCAGCCAGGATTAAAGTGGCAACACCATCTCACGGGTCACGAATTACCATGTATGTAGAGTTTATTCACTCCAGGTATTATCCAATGGACCATCAGTTTACATAACTGCCTGATTTGTATTCCCGAATCTGGAACAATCTCCCGTTGGAACATCGCTCAACAAATGAACTCTGTGCTTGTAAAATCGGACTTAAGACATCAATAGTTGTTCAAACAGGCATTTGATAACTGGACCGTTTCTACTTCTGTCTACTGACAATTTTACTGTTTACTCAGACTCATACAAAGTGCATCTGAGCAGCGCTACGCTGGATTTTTTTCTCTCCCTCTCCACCGTTGCTGCTACCGCTGAAACTGCGTTTATATTCCCAGCAGAATGGATGAAGACAGTCGGGGCAGCAGGACATTCGTGGATGCAGTCCCCTATAAGTACCTCGACGCGATGGACGAGACATGCGACGTACATCTCTACGTCCCGAGACGTCCACTCGCTGATGTCACAGGTACGTCTGGTAACCATGGTAATCAGTGTACCCTTTGAGACTGTCTTCCGAACAGTATAGATAGTACTTCCGGTTATAAGCGTGGAGAGAACGTCATTTCCTGCTATCATAAAGGGGGCATACCACAATTTTTTTTATCCATGTCATTTATCATGTAAAATAGGTTACTTTGAGCGTCTGCTGATGGAAAACCTATGTATCAATCTGTAATAGGCTTATCTCCCCTTGTACAGAAGGGCTCCTTGATGCATGCAAACAGAAGAGAGAGAAAAAGGTATGTACATCATGTCAGGAATTGGTAAAATGCAATCAAAAACATGATGGATGCAGCAACAATAAGTGTTTAAAACCTTTGATAATTTGCACCGGCTGGTCGCTTGGCGTATTGGTCTTGTTTTCACGAACAACATGCATATGCAATGCGTTCTCATGCTTCCGTTGAATGCGTGCGATATAGGCCTACTTTTCGACACCATTCTGTGGTCAGAATCAGGTGATTTTATTATTTCTAAGATTAACCGCTTTTCGGCATCGTGTGTACATTTCATATTTATTGTTATGTTTTCGGAGGGGTGGGGTGGGGTGGGGTGGGGGGTGAAACCGGTGAATTGATCTTCCTATCAGTCTGCATTTGTCGCCACTGTACTTGTAATCATGTTTCGAGAATAGGCACCCTGGTGATCTAATTATTCCTAAGATTCTACACTTTTCGGCATCATATTTGCATATGTATGTGTATTTCTTTTTATCTCATTTTCTGTCTTTTTGGGGTTAGAATCTGGTGATTTGATTCTTCCTAAGATTCTTCACTTGACAGACAGCGTCATTAGTGACGCCGGTGACACGTCCGAGATTCTACGCATGTGTCCACGTGTCACAGAGTTGGATCTGACACAGAATCGAATCTCCAAGTGGGAAGAGGTAAGTAAACTGACGTGCGAAAGAAAGTAGGCCTACTCCTGGGCGTTCTCGTTATCGACTGTTGGTGTCGGAATGTCAATATGACACGAAGCATCAGGGTTCTCCTGGGGCGAAAGTAATAGTAATATACTATCGTGTGTAATATATATGTATATCAGAGAGGTGAATCAAATGCCATGGTTACGCATGATGATAATAACATTACAGGTGTAATCCATAAGCGCTACAGTATTCCATGGAATCATGTACACTCATTTTCCTTAATCTACTGTTGACTTTCTTCCAGATACTTAGAATCGTTGAAAACATCCCCAACCTGACCTTCCTCAATATTACCTCCAATCCTGTGACCTTGTGCCCAGAAACTCCCAAGGTCACCTTTACAAAGGTCAAGCAGCTTGTTCTCAATGATACTCATATAGACTGGGACAGTCTGGTGCACGTTCTGACAGCCTTTCCTAAGTACGTCTACAGTCAGATATCGGTGTGTGTCTACCAATCAAATTGCCGCAATTTTGAATTAACTGATTTATCATAAAAATAATAATAATAACAATAGAATGGCATAACGCCCATATAGCTGCGGACGTCACATGTAGGCCTACGTTTTAATATGATTTCACTCGGAATGTCGATCCATTCTGTGCATCATTTAATATATGACTTTGGATGAGTTTACATTCCTTTGGTAAAAATTAATAACATACCGCACATGGCATTCAAGACATCTAGCCCATTTTCGTTTCATACACTTCTTATAGGTTACGGAAAAGGGCATGTGGTCGCGAATGATGTATGCGAGAGGTCTGGAATGTTTAAACGATGGAAACCTGTGTCTGGATCCGAGTGATTATACTGGAATGATTCGGAAATTACCCGAGAATCTTCCGAATGTGTTTTCTCTCGTGACCTGTATAGAGGAACCAGGCCACGAGATTAAGAATCCTTTTGAGTTCGATTTCATCCACAAGCTCAAATAGAATCGTTCTAAAAAAAAAATTAATATTGTTGTCGGTTGTTTTTCAGCCTATCACAACTGCATCTCAGTCTCAACTCATACTCTAGTGTCGAGTTTCCAGACAGCTTTACGTACCCGTCCCTCAGCCTATTGCAATTTAACCGTAACCGTGTGGATGACTGGCACCACGTGAGCAACTTGGGACGCGCCTTTCCCAACCTGGAGAACCTTGTGATAACGGAGTGTCGTCTGACGTCGCTCGGGGACGAAGACGACATCCGGTCAGCGTTCCCTAACCTGACGACATTAAACTTGAGCCGGACCTGTCTGGGATCCTGGGAGGAGGTCGACAAACTTGGACACTTCCCCAAACTCCGAAATGTCCGGCTGGTTAGAATTCCAATCCTGGAGGTCAGAGTAGCAGCAACTAAGCCAGGCCTGTGTTTCACGAAAGGGTCGTACAGCTGTAGTCCGAGACCCGAGTTTACGGAACAGTTTGAGTACGATTTCATGCTCAATCTCAATTATTATTTTTATTGAGACTTGTGAACAAAACTTTGAGTTTAGCATGGAATCGGAGTAAAATAAATGTTCGTAACCTCGGGGCTGGGCCTAAATTGTACGTCACTTCCTGCATGGCGGCGCCTTGATCTAGGTCCGAACCACTGTACGATACTTTCGTGAATTTTCGCCAATCCCGTTTTTCAAAGACTTATAGAACAACAGGTGTAAATTTACATTCTAGGATCAGCTACAATTGTAATTTAAGTCCTTTTCACGAAACAACGTATATTGCTACAAATGTTGTAACTTACAATCAGATCCTACGATTGGCCCAGACTATTCGTGCAACATTTGTATACAATTGTACCAGATTCTTACAATTCTTACAAACTATTCTATAGCTACACGTGTTTGTACAACAGAGGCCTGGACACTCCTATAACCGTAACTCCACCCGTAGCGATGGTGTATGCTATGGTAACGTTGGGGATACGGTTACACCAGGGTAACGCCGCCTCGTACAAGAGTGCCCTGCTTCGTATCCAGCTGACTGTATACTCTATTATATAGGTATGGTCTCCCAATGCTCTCCGTCCTTGTCCTTCCAGGCCGTTCCGGAGAAGTCCCGACGCATGCAGACGGTCGCGCGGACTCCTCGCATCACGCAGCTCAACGGAAGTCCTGTGCTGGAGACTGAGAGGGAGGACTCGGAGAGGGCGTTCGTCAGACGATGTGATGAGCTCAACGTTCAGCCAATCAGGTACCAGGGCCGTCCAGTTAATCGTTATTGGATAACGGAACAATCTCGCGTGACCACCAGGCCCCGAGATTAGGACAGGACAACCACCCTCATCTTACGAATAGGACCACCACTCTTACTTTACGAATAGGACCACTACCCTTATCTTATGAATAGGACCACCACCTTGTCTTACGATAGGTTTACAATCGATTGTAAAGATAAAGAAGATAACGTAGGTTTGTGGATCGGCCCCCGGTTTTGTAAACACGTCAGTCATATAGTTATATTAATGAGGTGTCTTTATACAGTTCCCTTCCACTGGCATATCTTTGCAGATACCTGGAACTTGTAGGTAAATATGGAAAGCTGCAGCCTTTGGTCAAGGTCAATCTCAAACCACGATCGACCGTGAAGGTTAAGGTCGTGTTTGGCCAGAAAACCGAAGACTTGGATGTCTGCGTGAAGCAGACTGTGGGTGAATTCAAGAAGATGTTAGTAAACATTGTGGGTCATCCACAGTCAAAATGGCGGCTGTACTATCATGACCTCCAGATATCACAGGGCCCTGATCACATGAAATACCCCAACCTCAAATTGCACTCTTACAAAATAGCAGATGGGGATGAGTTTATTATTGAAATGACGATATAGGTTTTCTTTACGGTGGTAAATATTTCATATTTCACTATTTAATATATCTACATCACGTGATATACAGAGAAATGTTGTATTACAACCGAAATGAAGTTCCACAACCATGATAAACGTTTTATTTACCTAAAATAATACATAAACAGGACGTAACAAAAATGTCTGCTTCACGTAACAAAGATGTATTCTGCCGAGTGAAAGTGTCACTTTAAACAATCTGATTTGATTTGATCACCTGACTCGTCGATGGGGGTGGACTATTTTCCTCTGGTGACCTCTGGTGACTGCAGACCTACCCAGAATCCACAATTGTTCATGGATTAGGCGACGAACTACACTTCCTAATATGTTTTCAGTCATTACATGATATTCGAATATTATACTTACTAAATACTATAGTACCTATCCAAACATTGACACACTTAAAAACCTAATGTCAATATTTTACCGCCCTATATTATTAAAGTTAACAGACTCTACTAAAGCAGGATTATATTTCATATACGTGTTGTAAATATGCACTATACGTTCAGAACGTATTCATGTTACAATTGTATGATGTGATTTTTTTATGAGAATAAACTCTGTCCTAGTCTGTTCTGTTCATGAATACGGCTAAAACAAAACGTGCAAACTGGGGTTTACACTAGAAGTATGCAAGGTAAGTTGGTCCACTTCAATCGGCATTCCTCTAAAATCTGATGGGAAATCATATAATATATATATATGCAATCAATGCAAATCAACTTTATATTTCCAATCGGATGTCGGATGTCCATGTAGCTTACTCTCTTTCATATACTCTTTCATACTCTATATTCATATATATATATATATATATGGACATCCGATATCCGATTGGAAATATAAAGTTGATTTGCATTGATTGGCTCCTTAGCCTAATATGTGATTTAGGCCTATACCAGTCTGAATCTATATGGAGCCAGTATAGACGCATTCTGTATACGTTTCTAATTTGACGTTTGTTTAATTGTCTTAAATGGATGATGATGAAAAAGAAGAAGAAGAAGACAATTTATTTATCGTCGAATATGTAGGCTAAATAACAAAGAACGTTAGCTCATGCTGTATTTTTTAATTATTTTTTTTGAATTGGGGTTTAGAGCAGCTTTTAAGATTCTTTCACTTATATCACGGTTTGTCAGTTTAGGGCAGGAGGAAACCCGTAACATCCGTAGCGTTGAATGTTTTAGTAAACATGCGAGCATCGACTGGTATACTGACAAGACCAAAGATGATAACTGCATTGCCACTCTACAGACATCGCATCCTATCAATATCGCGTCAGAAAGG
>JAUTBT010071810.1:0-13622 GCA_032361225.1 Lepetodrilus schrolli
ATTCAGTGCTACGGATGTTGCGGGTTTCCTCCTGCCATAAACTGACAAGTCGTGATATAAGTGAAAGAATCTTGAAACCCCAATTCAAAAAATAATTTCAAAAAATAAATAAAAAATCATAATCTCTGGGTATGAACAATTGTCTCCGTTTTCATCTGCTGTTTCAGGATGAATACATATTAAAAGGTCAGCCAACACAAGAGTTGCTATTATCTTTAAAGACCACTATTGTTGACATGACATGACATGACAGAGAATATTCCTGCCTATATTAAATAAGACGGGCTTGGATTGGTCTATTCATTTAAGAATAAGTTATTGTAGATGCATATTTAGTAGGAGCATATTTAGTAATGTGGACACTTTGTTTTGCAATTATTGTTTGACTAATAAACTATGTTTAAATCAAAATCAATACATGTCGTCGTTCTGGATAAGCAAATTGTCCAGGGTCATTAGCAGAAGTAAATACTGGCCATAAGTTTAAGAAAATTAGATTAAGCAGAAAGAAACTAAGAAGACCGTTACATAACGATAATGTAAAACTAGAATCATAAATATGGAAAATTAGTTTTAATTTAGCGAACAATTTATGGAGAATACTTGCTATGGTAGCCATGCATCATCCATAATGTCACATGTCTAATGGTTATTTGATACGATGATAATATATACTGTAGTTATTATAAGATGTTTCTATGGTTAATTGTCGTTTATTGTAATAACAGAAGGTATTATATCAAGAAGTATGTCTTTCTCTTCTTGTTATCATAATTTGTGTTTGAATTATATTACTATTATTAATAATAATTATTATTATATATTACTTCAGTTTAAACAGGTAGAAGAGTATATGGTATGCCGAAAATTGCCGAGAAATCTTCGGCAGAGAATAACTGATTATTACGAACATCGATATCAGGGGAAAATGTTTGATGAAGATACTATCCTCAGCGAATTGAACGAATGTCTCAAACATGTGAGTATATAGCCTCTGCGTAGAGAAATATCAAGGCTGTGATTAAACATATTGAATACGAAAGACTGTTTGCAGATGGTTTGTGTTGCAATTTAATTAATTAAAATTATATTTTGGTTCGTTTGCTGCGATTGAACAATAGGTCAAGTCAATGCTGATATATTTTGGGTTGTCCAGTATCTGTCTCTCAGGATAACCTATATACTGTCAGAGAATGAGTGATACCCCACGTAGGAGGTGGAGGGCATTTCTATTTCCTTTTGGTTAGAACTCAGAAACCCTATGATATTGACATTATTAGTATATCCATACGGTCAATACATGTTACGGTGTATTTCATAAACACCGTTACATGCCATGAACTAACAGTTAACAATACAACCGATTACCTTCCGGTTTTATCTGTAGTAAATGCGTGATGTATAGTCCATTAAGTGGTTACCTAGTTCTACATCTTCTCTGTAAATACGCAGAATACACGTGCGTTCTATTTACATGTGTGTTATGAACAGATTTCTAACAACGATCTTATCACTTACACATTAATCAAGTCAAGTGTAAATCTGACGAGCGTCAAACAGAACAAACAGATTTAATGCGGTTCTTACACAAGCCAGAGCAGGAGAATATTCCATTGCTTGCCACGGGCCAGACCACCCTAGTTTAAAGGAACATCGACGCCAGGCAGTTCATCAACTTCTTGGGAAATTTGCTTTGTTTCTTTATTGACATCCCGATGGTGACGTGGACGGGCGATGTAGATAAACCTGACACCTTCATCCACACTGACTTTTATTGTCGCTTAGAAATCAAATATTTATACAGTTGTGGCGTTCAATTCTAAGGCAATATGCCACATGGCGAGAATATAAACATGACACGTTTATGTTACCAACCCTATAACCAGCTCACTTTTCGTTTCTCTTTCGTTACCTACTTTTTAAATAAAGATTGCATTCCGAGATGAACCTGCCAGAGGAACGCTAGTAGTGGTGTTTGAGTGCGGTATTATCTAAGTTCAAATAGGAAACAATAATGTCCGGCATATTGGGCATCATGGGTATATGAATTAAAAGTATGTATTCAAAAATAAAATGAATGAGGAGCGATAATCAAGCTAGACGAGTACCTGTATACCATTCCCTGACAATGGCTACGCATTCAAACATTACATTTCCGCAGATTGAGATATCAATTTCCCAAGTTTGATGCATACACAGAGAAACCCTTTGGGTACCACTTTCCAAATTAATAATGATACGGTGTCCTCCCATTTTGTCGACGTTCCAATTGGTTGACGTGCCAATTCGATGGAGCCAATGATACAAGTGGTATTAATGGTGAAGCAACTGTCTTTGAAATGATGTTGAACTCTCAGATACTTATTTGGATATACATTTCATATGAAATTCGTTTTCTTTAATTTGCTGATAATTGTTGCTGTTCAATGTTCCTAAAACATCTCTGAATTCAGTGGTATAATACATATCTGCAGTTCCAGGAGGTGGACTCTGACCAAAATTAGTTTACCACGAATCATAGTTATGCCTCTGTCTTCTTCCTACTCCTCTCTGAATGACAACATGTTTGCAGGAGGTAGTCAACCACAACTGTAGGTCTCTGGTGGCATCAGTGCCATTCTTCACGAACGCCGACTCCGCCTTTGTGTCCGAGGTGGTCAGCAAGCTCAGGTTCGAAGTCTTTCAGCCAGGCGACCTCGTCATCAGAGAAGGCAGCATTGGCACCAAGATGTTCTTCATACAGGAGGGAATCGTCGACATCATCACATCGGATAAAGAGGTCGCCACCAGCCTTTCGGATGGTTCCTACTTCGGAGGTAGAGAACATACTACTTGTTTCTCTGTGTGGTTGTGTGTGTCTATTTGTGTGTGTGCGTATGAGAGAGATAGTGTGTGTCTGTGTGTGTGTGTGCGCGCGCGCGTGTGTGTTCTAATATACTTTGAAATTCAAATAATGTCCACCTCAAGCATGCCGTAATACTTACCTATAAAAGCTTCCATACTATTCAACCGTTGATACCAAATTTGATCCTGAATATCGAATATTATATACTTTATGCAAGACTATTCATATAGGTAAGTGAGATAGCCTCGATTTCTCCATTCATCAATTCATATATTCATCTGCAGTGACCTTTAGATGTAACAAATATGTCCATAAACGTAATTTACAGCAGCATTGACTCTGACAATTTATGTAACACAATATCATAGCAACATGCCTATTTATTCTTTTCAGAAATATGTTTGTTGACGAACGCGCGGCGTGTAGCAAGTGTGCGCGCGGAGACGTACGTCAACCTCTACTCTCTGGCGGTGAACCACTTCAACGACGTATTGGACAGGTACCCGCTGATGAGGAGGACCATGGAATGTGTGGCGGCAGAGAGGCTGCACAAGATCGGGAAGAACCCGAGTCTCGTGAGCAGCAGAGCCGACCTGGAGGAGGACCAGAAACTGGTCAATGAGATCGTCATGGAGTCCACACCCATCCCCACCAGTGCCAGTGACAACGAGGACTCAGACGACAGCTCTGATGGCAGCAAACCTAAGAAGAAATTCAAATTCGATTTCTCGGCAAGACTTCAACGAATCACAGAGGAGAGGAAGTCCAAGTTCAGCAGGGACAAAGATAGCGATCTCATAGATTTTGGTAATAGGTTTTCTCATAAATTTGGTAAAATTCCAAAAGTGCCCTCCGGGCCCAATTTGTTTGGACTTCGAGTTCCCACCATTCCCGAGAGGAAGAGGTCTGGAAGCATGGGTGATGCTACAGCTATGTCGAATGCCAATCACACGGAGGAGAAGGAAGAGGATCACAAGGAAACAGACTCTGAAAAACGAAGAGGGAGTTTTCTAAGCAATGTGCTATTTAAAGACTCCAGACACGCGAAATTTAAAAATGCTGGTAAAACTACGAGTTTAGACGAGACTGATCCTTTAGTATCTGAGAGTCGATCGTCATCTCATACTGTTAAACAATTCCTTGCCGTTCCTCCAGACCCTAGTAAAGAACACAAAGACAAAGATAAGAGTAGAGACGAATCAAAGCAAACTTCAGAGGAAAAAACTGACTCTTCACATTTAACATCCATGATGACAGTTCAGCCTGCTCCAATCTTGAAACTCCCAAAGGACCAAGATTCTTCGGTCAAGAAGCGTATAGTTAGTGTGAGTCCGACTGTTCCGTCCATAAAGGACGGCAAGTCTCACAAGGACGAGCCTGCACAACCAAAGTGGGCAGGAGGACAGCCTGTGACAATCCGCAAAGATGTCGTGAAGGATAACAACTCTCAGGAGAAACAACCCAAATCAAATGAAAATGCATGACATCCACGTGCTCTATCAGAAACCTAACGTTGTGATATGCTGCAGAAGTGCGGCTTCATGGGATGTGCAATTATGGCAATAGTGTGGATACTGTCGACCATTCAGAGAGGGGGAGCGGGAATGAATGACTGTGTGTTTATTATTTTGAAAGTCGAGCTAATTCATTAATTAATTTGATATATTTATTATATATGTTTAGAGTGGTGAGATTTGCGGGTAATTGAGAAAACACAGTGTGCTAGTATATCCTTGTATCGTCGACAATCACACCACGTGAGCGAGAGAGATTTCTAAGCAAGCTCTGCACCAGTCATTTGATCACGAGCTCGCATCTGTGCACAAACAAGATGACAGACAAGCTGTGTATTATTGACCATTATGTATTAATCTCGTCAACCCAGAGGATGATAACATAGTATCCAGTACATCAGTATCATCAGCCTTTGCCGTTTTTGTTGTGGTGATCATTCCTGTGAAAACACGATACTTAACTCCCCTGATGCATAACGTAACGTTCTTTCTATTAGCTTATTATGTAATGATGGTCTTTACACACATTTGCCTTATTCATTCAGCAAGATTTAATGTGTTTGAAATTGTAATTATGAATTATTGCTGAATACTAGAGATGTTTTATCGAAGAAAAACATCAAACAATCGCTATCTGCTCACGAGTGACAATAACTGCCGTTAATATATATCATATAACAATAATAGTTCAATTTTCATTTCCAGACAATTTTTATTTGGTAATGAGCATTAAATGTGTACGAGGCCTACTTGTATAGTTTATTATTAGAACAGTGGGTACAGCCCAATTTGTATGGAGCATAACATAGTTTGAGAGCATAGCTGTGTTCACGGTTTTGTATAATTGATTTAATAAGTGATATCAATGCACATTAAACACAAGAGATATGTAAAGCCACAATATGTAGTGTATCTTATAGGGTTTTATTGGCGGTGACATTTTTACAATAAATGCTATTTCATTAGAAATTACCTAGTAAAATACTACAATATACACTGTACATTCGTGGGTATGTCCAATCATCCCACACGTGATATATAATAAATGAACTGTGTCATGACATATGCATTTCTCTCATCTTGGCGGAAATATCACTACCTCCTTGTTCTGCTACGTTATATAATTCTAAAGAAATCCAGGAAGTGATTAATCTGTATTCTTATAATAAGGTTTCATTTGCAGGGAATTATTTCTAAATCATCTACTGTGCACAAGAAGACATAAAAGAACTGATTATTAAGTTCCTTGAGAAATGTACGTTACGTCAAAGTTGTGGTAACGCTCTTCACCTTATCAACTTTCCTCTCTAGACTATGCTCTACATACTCGAAACTATTGGTTCTGTTTTAATGAAGATAAGTCATGCTATTACAAGTCATCCAATTCTGTATTCATTTAGCGTGAGCATAAAAGTATGCGTTTTGTTCTATATAGGCCTTCGTTAATTGTTATGTTATTTCTTTATTTTTTAAAAATGTATTTAAGATAAAAGTTTAGTTTTGGAGAGGGATAATTTTAGATACGGGTGTTTATGCCTTTAACTATGGGTTTAGGTCGTCTAGCTTCTCTACATCTCGCCATCATATTGCTGACGGACACAATTCGTATTTGCGACTGGAATTAGTCGAAATAGCAGTCACATATATTCGTGCATCACTATATACCTAACCTACCGAATATTTTCAAAATAAGATCCAATTATACGTACGACGTGAATTCAACGAATATCAGTCTGCAATGTAATCCATTCGGTTTTCTTCGTCTCCTTCTGGTATTCCATAAAGAAACGACGGAAGCGGAATGCGCCAAATTGCCAAATAAGCTTTCTTGTTGACCATGATGTCTTATTTCATTTCAGGACTTGTTCTATGATATACTTACCTGTGCAATATCAGTGTCACCGTTAAGTCGACTGCTTCCACCAACCATATATTGACCTAAATAGGCAATCATGCCGCATATTTGGCTCTGCAAGTAGTCTTTCATATTTATTTCATCATCGGCATGTGTATATACTGTTATGTTTGTTCTAGCGATATGCAAATGAAAATAAGGACAGCGGTAATTAGGGCCAGTTTACCAATGTAAGTATTGTCACTTAATATGCAATATTGCCTATTTCGACAGATCCGTGTATACAAGGCAACGAAATATATACTCAACAGCAGTAGGAACGCAACAATACTTTAAAACTATAATCACACACACACACACACACACACACACACACACACACACACACACACACACACACACACACACACACACACACACACATACATACATGGTGGTGTAGATAGCACTTTCTACTTCACATACTATGTTCAATAACAACATGTTTACGGCCACTAACATATGTTTATCTTCATAATTATATTATATACGATTAATAACAATGCTATTATCTGGAATGGTAACACACTTGCAGTACCGTACCATGTACCTAACGTTCATTCCTCTCAGCCGTCGTCCTGCGCTCTGCTGTATACATCTGGTATAACTGTAAAGCCCAACGCAATTGTTTAGCTAAACAAGAAACATGTTTCGTGTTTCGATCAACGTAAAGAGCCGGTGACCGCGCACGTCCTAAACAGTTCAATGCACACGGCAAACAAAATCACCGAAAATACTTTTTTTGTTTAGCTAAACACGTTTTTTTTAGCTTGCCGTGTGCATTGGGCTTTAGGTAATCTTAAGTCAAACCTTAGCAATGGTTTAGTCTACGGCTAAGGTTCGAGTTAACCTTACCTTAAAGTTACGCCGATTCTTACATGAGAGCCCTTGGGCCCGTACGACAGATTAATCGTAGCGCAACGAGAGTCGTAACTCCTATCCGTTAGCACGGAGTTGCTAGGAGTTACGACTCTCGTAGCGCTACGATTGTTCTGTGGAACGGGGGCCTGATATTCATAATCTCGATTTTTGCGGACATAGCAGTTCTGCGGGTTACGTCCGCTTGTTGATTGATGGCCAGGAGAAAGTGGACACTGCCAGAGTGGTTATGCAGGGTCTACATGTAAATGTGTTATTGATCCGGTGAGCAGACATGGACCCAATTGATCATGTCTACGACAACGTCCACAAGTGGGTATTTCAAAGTCAATGTGACTCCAGAAATGCTACAATAACTGGCAAAGGAATGAATGGTTCTCCTGCTTCCCTACATGGACGTCTTTCTCTACAGTGTAGTAAAAAACCACCATTTCCAGTGCTTACTATAACTCTTTGCTATTCAAACAAATTATCATATTTCCCACTCAAAGTTAGGCTCATTCGATACCTATTTGAATCAATAATTATTTCCGTCTACATATATTCAATTATTCAATCTATTACTAATTGTATTTGGCTTTAACTATCTGGCTTCAATATTGGTTTCTGTGAAACTCAGGGTGTAGTACTTTTGGTGGCTCTAATCGTTGTTATTGAACGTATGTATGGAAATATAATCCAAATTTAACGTGAACTATGTTTTAATGTGAAATTGTTGCGTTTCTATTGATGATGAGTATGTTAGGTGGCACATGAATGCGAATAAATGAAGTTTATATCATATGTGTGTTGTATTTATTCACCGGGTTTCTTTGGAACCAGCGAAGTATAATAGAGGGAACACCGGATTATCAGAACAAGAATAACTCAAGACACGATTCCTAAGAGTTTACACAATTAATATCAGGGGAAATTGTTGTATTTGTAATCGGAGAAAAAAAAAGGTAAATGTTGAAGTTTTATCGTATAACCGAGTTACACACATACACAAACGTGCACAGAAAGGTGTCGGATTATGAAATAATTCGACATCAAACAAAATGAAAATAAAGGTGTGAACTGGAAACCATAACAGGAGTAGAAATACGGCAAACGTTGGTAAGGGCTAGAGGAGATCAGATGAGACGGGGGATATATTGTGGAAGTGGAATCAGAAGCAGTATAATTGCATTCTAAACTACCGATGGGTGTTCAATATGTAACAGCAATGGTTGCAGGAATATGGCGATCTCTTAGATGTCACCTTGAATTTCACACTCACCTTATCTTGTTAAAAAAACACACATTATTTTAGACACACGCACACGCACGCACGTACAAACGCACGCATACATTATAGTAGGGTTTTAACAGGGTATATGACTCGATGTCCAAGAATTGTTATAATGGACGTTGGCACGTAAACCTGGCACAGTGACTGGTTACTTTGTCAGAAAGTCGGTATTACAGTTTGCACATAATTGTTCAACGCTGACTAGTTTTTCAAATCAATACTATGTGTAAAGTTCAACCGAACATGATATATAATAACAATCGCGGGTGGATTGAGATTGAGACCAATCCGAGGGAATCGCTTGTTATGTAAACTGAATGTATTTTAGGATATTAAACCTAAATGTTTTGGCAACATTAAGTTTATACATTTGTAGAGACCGAGGTGGCAAACCTACGAATAAACAGACGGACAGATGCACGGACGGATGATTGGATGGATATAAGAACGGATGGATCGATATGATGCTGAATTGTATCATGTAAAAGTATATTAGCTATGCTCTAGATAGCAGTGACCCTGAACTCCGGATAATATCTGTTTTTAAAGCAAATCTAGAGGCCCAGACCAGCTTCCAATAGTTAGGTCGCGGGATTTGAATTAATTTGGTTGAAAAACGACGTCTTACGGGATATTCTGTTCATAGCGGCGTGAGCAATGTCCTGTTTCTTCCGTTTGAAGGTTCCACCATCGGTATGAAGCGGCAGTTTCTGAGAACTAATGCAGTGTCCTCCACAATAAGCAATGTCCTGGATATTGATCACCGACAGAGACTTTGAGAGGCAGCCAAAGAAGTGATTGTTGCGTAAAATGTGCATAACGGAATCAATGATTTAGCTTGACAAGCTTTGCCCGACGGCCAACGAGGAGAGGACAGGTCGATTGAGCAAACCTTATTTATTGCCTAGTATGAACGTTTCTATGAACGTTTTCGTGACTTTACTCAACAGTTAGTACCATATCCAGGAGATATGTTGACCTGCAAAAGTGATTCGGCTGAAAATATACCAATGCTAATGGAAGTTAGCTTGGGAAGATCGAATATGGAGATGGTATATTGTTAAGAAAAATTTGCGTTTTCGGATGTCTTATAAGGCACTATCTCATACCATTAGGTATACACTCATGTGATTTTAGTCATTGGGAATGACCAAAATATAATAGTTATACTGAATATACAATATACAATATTAATGTTTAGTTTATTTTGTTGAGAAACTCTATAGTAAATGAAGAGCAGTTTAACACATATTACTATTATAGCTGATACATGTATATATTCTTTCTTTCAACCTTTTTAACAACTCGTATACCAGGAAGAAATACACGCCATGATTTCTAGCATCATTGTCGTCATGTATGGTGCAATTGTCAAAGTATTCACTTCGACTTGTCTCACCTCGGGGATGAAAATATACACACAAAAATATTGCAATCAAATCACAGCGACTGTCAGTGTAAATGGTTTATCACTGACAGATATCTCACTTCATAGCGATGTTATGAGTACAGATTTATTGATGCAGCTAATATCATGTCCAGACTCTGGATCAGTGATATGTCATTTCAGGACAGAGGTTTATACCATGGGAGCGATTATAAACAAACATAGCTAATTAAATTATCTTGGACAACGCAGTGTTGTACTTAAACCACTAGCAGCACTCTGATGATTACACCACTAGCGCCACTATTATGATTACACCACTAGCGCCACTCTGATGATTACACCACTAGCGCCACTATGATGATTACACCACTGGCACAACTCTGATGATTACAGATTCTTCTGTGGAATGTCCTTACAAAGGTTCAATCTACTTCATCGCTTCGATCATCAGACCAGATATAGCCAAGACCTTCCCGTAATTAAACCTAGAAGTAGTCTCGAATCTATTCGTTTTAGTCGTCTTGTTTTTTGTTCTTTCATCATACATCTACCTCCTGAATTCTGGCCTACACTGAAAACGTCTAGAACCTACAGGAGCGTCGATGTTGCCTATCAACCACCCTACATGCAGGAGTGCTGATATGTATCAGAGTCGACGTCGTCAAATCTCACAGCGTCAGCGTCACCCTCGTCTCGAAGTGGTAACTTTCCAGCGCTGGAAAACGGCAGCTTGGTTTGCATATTCCCCGTGGAGTTAAGAAGGAAGCTGAGTAATAGGGTTGCGCGTTGTGTATGCTTTAGGTAATGGACATTCATCTTTATTATTATTATTATAAACGCTCAACATCCCTGCACCTGCGTATATCGCATGTGTTTCACTAGTTCACAATTGCTCATTCGTATCCCTATCATAAATCTCCATTAGTTGTCCTCAAACATTTCTAGGTCTTACCCTCAAACGCTCATACGACAGTGAAATATGCCGTTAAATGTCTTATTGCTACATAATATATGGTACTGTGCATGTCAGAAGGACACCAACCAACACTACGGTAATTATCAAACAATTCAATAAGTATGTTGTCTATGATCGTGTGGAATATAATAAAATATATAGATATAATACAACAAATCAAATACTAGTAGATGTATCAATGTTAGACCAAAATACGTTGCAATATTTTACATCAATTTTTCCGGATGTATTATACTTGTAAAACAAGGTGTGTAAATGCAGGTCTCGTGTGGGTCATGTTGAATTTGTCACTTAGCACAGATAGTTACGTTTCATGTCTCTTTCTCATAGGTTCGGTGGTATTAGTTTTGGGATCAGTATCATTGAATTGGTTATTTTGTATATGGTCTGACCTCTACATGACCTCCTGACAATCAGATACACTAGCTGCATTATACATGATTATTTTTATACATATTTTGGAGCAATAAATGGACAGCATATTGGAATAGATTGGCTACACATGATGTCTGTTGCCCTCATGGTCATATTGATAACGTATTCTACCGAGAAACCTCGTCTACGGTTCTTACCACACGGAAAGATACAAATATACACCAGTCACGTTACATCCCCGAGAAGAACTTGAATAGAATGGTGATGTTGAAAGCAAAATACAAATAATCATTCAGCTTTTGTGTTTAAAATGCGTTATTAGGCTTGAATTAAAGAATGTGTAATGATTGCTAATCGCCGGAAGAGTTCATATTCAATTTCACCTTTTCAACTTGAAATACATAGGCCTGCTTTAAATTTCCAACAGAAACATACTTACGGAAGCCAAACGGCACATCCGTAGTGCGGACGGTCGGGGTTACTGATAGCTTTTGTTTTACCATGCAAGGTATGGCATGAATTGTTCAAGTTGATTACCCGTGTTACATATTATATTATATAAACTAGTTATTAACGTGCATCAGCGTTAATAGGTGCATGTACCTGGGAATTTACAGTGAATTCGAAAATTTAGTACGCAACTGTTCCGGGGAGTCGGCGAGTGTATGAGTATAATATGCAATTCCTCCAAAATCCAGATCCTGCAAGAACTACTGGAGACAAATCTTGCTGGAAATGACCACGTATACCTACAGAACAACTGGTCCAGGGTCGGTGCTTCTCAACAATACATTACCCCTCTCATATAGGCCCGTAGCTCTCTGTGATAATTGAAGATATCGACCCAGTCTCACTAGTTTCGGCAGACAAGTGAACTTCAATAAATAATCCCTTTTGAATGAATCGCTATTTGAAGATGTCATCAGTGCACCAAGCCGTACGTCTCAGTGATATATGGCAACCGGTGTCTGTACGTCCTGGAGCGTACGTCTTCTCCAATCGGATCAGCCGGATCATCATTATGCACTGCTGTAGGGAGTACTGCTAATCTTTAGTACTCATCTGTTCCTGCCCGCAGCTTATACTACCTCAACTCTGTACACTGCGTTACAGCAATCTCGTGTTGGAGGTTCCCCCCCGTGGTGTTTCCTGGATAACTCTCAAAATAGCAGTGTTATGAAAACATTGGCTCAGAGGGTTTTCACTGAACAAGGTTCTTCATCAATAATAAGAAATGCTGTGTGGATAGTAATTTATGAAAGAGGAACAAAGTAACGCAATGTGATGATAATAATTATACTACACAAACCTTAAAATAAAAAGCAATTTTAAAGTACATGTATACTCTTCTTCAAACAGTGTGGTGAACACATAATTACATGCATTATATATAGATCTAACAATTTAATAATTGCATTAAATAAGTTGTTTAATAAATAATTTCCCGAATACTAGTATACGTATTGTACAGATGCATCTATAGTATGTATTCAAAAAAACGACACATATATTATTAACAATATCCTATACAATTAGTGTGCTCAGAGACTAGTCTAATTCTTTAAAGTCCTGTATATGGCCACAAACTGTGAAAATGGACACGTATAGTTGGAGCTGAGAGGTAGCTCGTGTTGCAGCTCTAATGTTGACCACGAGTGCAGCGCCATGATCTCGGACCATCGATTGGATCTGGTCTGCATCTGGGAAAACTATCCAACCAGGTTCTAGTGCACTTGACTTTGAGAGATGGAGGCATATAAACTTTGAAGCTCGACTCACCCATCATGCATTGCGATATGGGATAAATGGTGGAGATAGTTGGCTGACCTAATGGAATGCCACGAGGCCAATCTGATCCACGGAAACCAGCACTGCCTACGTTTGCCGAAGATTTGAGTAAACCACGTAGTCTAATTATAAATAATGCACTGCTGTGGGAACTGACTGCTGTCAGTTTCACTAATGTTGAGCATTACATATTAAACCACGTGAAAATGTGAAAAAAAAGTGTTTTGGTATAGAAATGTACCTTAGGTTTATTTGTCGATGATCCTTAGCTTTCAGTAACATATGATTTAAGTCTTTCAATCAGGCCGCAACTAACAAATCCCCATTTGACTAAGACATTGAGAATTGGTTTTCAGGGTGTCGTAACTTTCATGACATTGTACAGACTATTTCACAACAATGTCCTATTAACTAAGGAAGAGAAAAGTATCCATTGCCTCTTATTTATAATTAAAATGCATGCGTTCATTGTTACTGCTATACTTTGTTCTTTATTCAGCCAACAACACATAATTCTACGGTTTTATTTCGATGACACGACATCCGAATTGGTATACTGCTATGTGGCATTGCTTCATACTAATGTACAGCTGAATAGTATCTTCTTCTTTTTTTTCTTTTTTTTTAAATTGGGGTTTTAAGTCGCTTTCAAGATTCTTTCACTTATATCACGACTTGTCAGTTTAGG
>JAUTBT010071821.1:0-13622 GCA_032361225.1 Lepetodrilus schrolli
ATACAAAACTGTGGCAAAAAAAACTTGACCACTACACACTTCGCTCTTGTAGTGTAAGATGTATATAAGACATAGTTTTCTCCTTAAGTTCATGATTAGTGCCTTAAACTATTGGATTTTACTATGTCCTACTTTTTATTGCTTACTGGTGCACTTTGAAGTGGTGTGTGCCGGCTTATCACTGCCTGACATTGATGGGAAATCACTGTCTCAATTGATCAGAGCTAAGAAAATAACAACGCCAGTGCTGATTATATCGGCGAATGAAGACCCGCAGCTCATGCTGTGGCTACTTAAGTAAATCTGCAACCCCTCAAGAGACTAAGGAATCGACTCTAACTGTCTTAAACGGCGGAAGGTCTGTGCCTCAAACAATCGAAGCCATAGCAGACAACTCACATCAGGAGGTTGCCAAATATTTAAAAATCACACCTAAGCAACTAAAAGTACTCAAGTGTATTCAACGCGGCTGTAGCACCAAAGTTATTGCTCATGAGCTGGGTATTGCAGAATCAACCGCCTCAACTCACTTAAAAAATATATTTAATACCTTAGGCGCACATAACCGCACCGCATCTATCACCAAGGCTCTCAATCTTCATTTACTTTAATTTGTCTTGTATCTTTGCAAAGAAACCTCTAAATACATTAACTTCTTTACTATCCAATCCTGCACGGGCAAACAAGTCTTTAAATCGACGCATCAAAAAACGAGGCTCCTTAGGGTCAAGAAAATCAACTTCGACCAAGACAGTTTCTAAATGTTCAAGCATCCCTTGTACTTCTCCATGGCTTGCTAGCGTTTTATCTTTGGACAGCTGAGTGTCTAATACATGACTCATCCGCCATTCATAAACCACAACCTGAACCGCTTGAGCAATATTTAAAGACGAATGGTTAGGGTTGGCGGGAATATGCAATTGCTCATCACAACTATCCAGCTCTTCATTCGTTAAGCCTGAATTTTCGCGGCCAAAAACGACAGCAACTGTCGCTAAACTTGAGTCTAAATCTGCCATGCTTTGACGCAGAGGCTTATTAACGCTACCGACTGATCGAGACCTAGTACTTGTACCAATTACACGGTCACAACCGGCAAGGGCTTCGGCTAAAGTCTCTACAATTTTGGCCGCATATAAAACATCTTTAGCATTAGAAGCCAAGGCCTTAGATTTTTCATCTGGCATCGCCTCAGGAGCGACCAAATAAAGCTCTTCTACACCCATCGTTTTCATCGCTCTAGCAACAGAACCAATGTTTCCAGAGTGGCTTGTTCCTACTAAAACAACACGTAATTTCATTTTATTTACCTCCAATGAGTGCTAGAAAATCTTCTTCATTCAAAATTTTGATACCTAGATTTTCAGCTTTATCCAGCTTACTTCCAGCCTTTTCTCCGGCAATGAGGGCGTAGGTATTTTTAGAAACACTTGAGCTGACTTTAGCCCCTAACTGAATCAATTTTTCTTTAATTTCATTCCGTTTCATGGCACTAAACGAGCCTGTAATAACAAACATTTGACCCGCCAAAGGTGTCTCGCCTTGCTCTGGCTTGTGCCATACAAGGCCTGCTGATTGCAATAGTTCAATGCCTTCAATCATTAGTTCATCGCTAAAATAATTTGCAATATTCTGAGAGACAATCAGCCCAATATCAGGAACATCTTGCAAGGCTTCACTGGTGGCTGTTATTATTTTGGCCAGATCATAATCAAAATACTCGGCTAACCGCAAGGCGGTTGTTTCACCCACTTCACTGATGCCTAGGCTATAAATAAATCTTGGCAAAGTCGTGTGCTTACTTTTTTCTAAAGCCTCAAGTGTATTTTGTGCCGACTTATCCCCCATACGCTCCAAAGAAGACAATTGTTCCTTGGTGAGTTTGTATAAATCAACAGGTGAACGCACTAAACCTGATTTAATCAGCTGGGTAATAATTTTTTCGCCCAAGCCATCAATATCAAGACCTTTCTTAGAAACAAAGTGACTAATGTATTGTTGCAGTTGACTCGGGCAGTCTAGCTTTGCTCCACACTTAGTTGCCGCTTTATCTTCTGCTCGTGTTACCACTGAGCCACAAGAAGGGCATGTTTTAGGCATAATAAACAATGCCGTGCCTTTTGGTCGAAGATCCAACAAAGGCTGCACAACCTCAGGAATAACATCCCCAGCTCGACGAATAATGACCGTGTCTCCTACCCGTACATCTTTACGAATAATCTCATCTAAATTATGCAAGGTGGCATTAGATACGACCACGCCGCCGACTGAAACTGGGGCTAACCGTGCCACGGGTGTTAGGTTTCCGGTACGACCCACCTGAATATCAATCGCTTTTAATACTGTGCTGGCTTCTTCTGCTGGAAACTTCCACGCAATAGCCCAACGAGGGGCACGGGCCGTCATGCCCATTTTATCCTGATCATTCAAAGCATTAATTTTAAAAACCAGCCCATCAATTTCCATCGAAAGCAAAGGGCGTTCTTGACTAAGTTTTATAAAGTAGTGCACAATCCCGGCACTGCCTTGGACCACCTTCATGTCTTTGTTGATTGGCAAACCTAATTTTTTTACCTGCAACAGACTATCATAGTGATTAGACAAACTCTCCCCACCTCTCACGGAATAGGCTAAAAATTTTAATGGCCGAAGTGCTGTAATACTTGGGTCTTGCTGACGCAAACTTCCTGCGGCGGCATTCCTTGGGTTAGCAAATACTTTCTGATTTTTTTCTAACTGGGTTTTATTTAATTTTTCAAAATCTTTTTTATCAATAAAAACCTCACCCCTTATTTCTATTTTTTCAGGAACACGTTCTCCATGTAGTTTTAAAGGAATAGAGGCTATAGTCCGCACATTATGCAAAACATCTTCCCCAGTTACGCCATCGCCACGGGTTGCTGCACGCACTAAAACACCTGCTTCATAAACTAAACTTAAAGCCAAGCCATCCAGCTTAGGTTCTGCCACATATTCAATTGTTGTTTGCCCCAACTTATCTTGAATACGTTGATCAAAAGCCAGTAGCCCTTCTTTTGAGAAAACATTATCCAAAGAAATCATCTTAGCTTCATGCACGACTTCTAAGAAGCTTCCACTGACTTTGCCACCCACTCTTTGGGTGGGTGAGTCAAGAGTAATAAGCTCTGGATTGTCTTGCTCTATTTTTTTAAGTTTTAGAAATAAACTATCATAGACCGCATCAGAAATCTGAGGATTATCCAAAACATAATAGGCATAATCATAAGAACGTAGGCTGTCTCGCAGTTGCTCTATAGCTAAATTAGTCATGTATTACTTTTGTTTAAGTTCAACTTCCATTTTCATTTCAAGGTGTCGCATCGTGTCACGCATCTGATCTAAACGATAATCCCCTAAAGGGTTACGTTGCTGGTCACAAACCACACCGCCTAAAGTCACCGCCAAACCATCGGCGGCATCATAAAACTGTTCAAAAGCCTGGGTTGGGGTTAGTTTATTCGGCAAGGACATAAACATCAATAATCCCTTGGTCTGAAGATTCATCATCTCAATCGCACGAAAAGTCCCTGGTTCCATAACATTAGCAATACTAAATAAATACATATCTGGCAGGCCTGGCATTGGCCGATGGTAAAACCCATCTTTTCCTTCGACTAAATTCTGGGCATTAAACTCGCGCAACAAATCGGCCCCTTCAAAATTATCATTTTTTTGTGCCATCACCGTCAAAACCAATACAGTTTCGTGTTTAGATTTGGCCTGTGCTGGTTTTTGCTTTTTAACCTTTTTTCGAGCTATCGGCTCTTCCACCTCATGAGTTATTTCATCTGTAAATAAATTTAACTCTTGCTGCTCTCCTGAGTTTCTTGGTTCGTCTAATTGAACTAGGTCATCTTCCTCTTGGAGGACAGTTATTTCAGTCTCCTCAACCACTTTTGGTGACTTAATAATTCTCACTTCTTCAGCTGCTTTGGGTGACTTAATAATCCTCACCTCTCCAACATCAGTACCAAAATAATCATTGTCTAAAGTTTTCTCTTTAGACTCTCGAGGAAAATCTTTATCCATCCAGCGTCGTTCGGCCTGCTTAGCCTCTCTCTTTTTTAATTCAAAGAACGCCACTAAACCAATAATTAACCCTCCCAAAATAACCAAAATTATACTTAAGGTACTCATTGCTATACTCCTACCATGTCTGCAGCTTCTTGTACGTCTACCGCAACTAAGCGAGAAACACCTGCTTCATGCATAGTCACTCCCATCAATTGATTAGACAATTCCATTGTGACCTTATTATGCGTAATAAAGATAAACTGCACTGTTTCTGACATCTTTTTAACCATCGCACAAAAGCGTCCCACATTAGCGTCATCAAGCGGTGCATCCACCTCATCCAACATACAAAACGGTGCTGGGTTAAGCTCAAAAATAGCAAACACTAATGACACTGCCGTTAGGGCTTTTTCTCCACCTGACAACAAGTGAATGGTGGAGTTTCTCTTTCCTGGTGGTTGAGCCATAATCGTTACCCCAGTATTTAACATATCATCACTGGTTAACTCTAAGTAGGCTTGACCACCGCCAAATAACTCAGGGAAAATTCGCTGAACCCCTGTATTAACTTTATCAAAGGTCTCTTTAAATCGGTCTTTAGTTTCTTTGTCAATTTTAGCAATAGCCGCCTCTAAGGTTGCTAAAGCCTCGTACAAGTCTTTCAGTTGTTTATCAATGTGTGTTTTTCGTTCCGATTCTGTTTTAAACTCATCAATAGCGGCTAAATTAATCGCTCCTAAACCCTGAACCCTTCGCTCGACGGCCTCAAGCTCTCTTTCATAGAGATTAATCTGAGCAGACTCATCCATATCTTCAAGCAACAAACTCTTCTTAAATCCAGATTGTTGCAGCTGCTCTAACAAAGTCTTCGCCCGTACCACTGATTCTTGAGCTTGCAGCCTAGCCTGCTCTAAAGTTGTCTGAACCTCATGCAATGTCTTTTCAATATCTTGTGACACAACTTTCTTTTCTTGGTAAGTAAATTCAGTGTCATTAAGCTTTTGTTTGGCCGCTTTAAATTTTTGCTCATCTTCAAGCTGTGAATGAATCAGCTGTTTAATTTTAACTTCAATATCAGGGGAAGAACTTTCAATTTCGGTCAAACGTGTTTGTAGGGCAGTGCGACGCTTACCTTCGCTATCTAGCTGCTCTTCAATACGTGACACATGGATTTTAGTCGATTGCAGTTGTGATTTTTTAGATTCCATTTCCACCAACAACTGATGTAATTCATCTTGTTTTTCTTGGTAATTTTGTTTGGTCTGATCAAACTTATCATGAAGAGGCTGCTTGTTCTGTTCAAATTGTGTCTTTTTATCGACTAAAACATGTAGCTCAGATACCGACAAATCGGCTTTTTTACGTGAAGCCATTATTTCATTTTCAGCCTGTATTATTTGTTCTTCAATTTCGCCCAGCTCTTGCTTAACTCTAACTCTACGTTTATCAATCTGTTCGTTTTTAGCGAGCAAAGCACTTTGTTGTGATTGTAACCTTGCGGTATTTTGCTGTGCCTTATTAAAATCTTGTTGCAAGCTTTCTTGAGACTGTTCCAACTCTCGGTGAGCCATCTCCAAAGAATTCATCTGGGTTGTTTGGTCTTTTATTGAAGTTTCAAGTTGGCTACAAACAACGCGCAGCTCTCTAATATCTTGCTCACGCTGCAAGACATTTTTTTGGTCTTTTTCGGTTGAAGCAACCCGTATCCAGCTCGGGCCAAACCACAGGCCAGACTGGGTCACCACAGACTCACCTAACTTTAGTTGTGCACGAATCTCAATAGCCTCTGCTTCAGTCTTAGCCACATAAACACCTGACAGCAAATCAGCCACAGAGTAGTTAGAACGAACCAACCCCTGCAATAATTGTTTATTATCTGAGCTAAATTCACCTTTTGTACCCTGTAAAAAAGTCATAGAAACATTATGAGCTTCAGCTAAAGGCAAAGAGGTATTGTCTGTGCAAATAGCTTCCAAAAAATCTCCCAAAACAACTTCTAAAGCTCGCTCCCAACCCGCATCAACATTAATGTTTTCAGCTAAACGCGCATTATTAGTCAGATTATTTGCTTGTAACCATTTTTTATTGTCTGACTTTGCCAGCATATTTTGCTGTAACGTTTCCAAAGACACCAAACGACCACGGCTTTCTTGAAAAACCTTTCGCTCTTCATCCACCTGTTGCTTGGCTTTATTTCTGGTCACTCGTGATTGCTGAATTTTCTCACGCACAGCTTGCTGCTGAGCCCGTAGTTCTTCTAAAGTTTTTTGTGAAGCTTCATAACTAACTAATAGTTCTTGGTCTGCTTGTTGAGCATCAGGTAACTGCCTTTGCTCTTCTTCCAACATTTGCACCCGTTTGTTTAAGTGGATCTGTTGTTGTTCTAATTGTTGAATTTTAGCCTTTTCTCGCTCTGCATTTTTTTCATGTTCAGCAGACTCTGTGTGTAACTTCTGAAAATCTCTTTGCCAGCCAAACCAGTTTTTTTCTGCCTCTGTTCTTTCTGTTTGCACCACTTGGCTTAAAGCCTGCAAAGCTGTAAGGCCGGCTGAGTTATTATTTAACCACGTTTCTAAAATTCCAATCAAGCCCTTGTCTTCGGTCAGTGTCTGGCTTGATTTGTCATTATGGTCACTAATTTCAAACAGATCCTGTTGCATCTGACTGTGCTGTTCTTTAAGGTGCAATTGCTTTTGTTCTGCTGACTGCAAGTCACTGCGTGTCTGATAAAATACACTTTGGGCTTGAGACAAAGCTTCTGTTTCTTCGGCTTGTTGTTGGTGGAGCTTTTCTATGGCCGTCGCTTGTTCTTGTAAATTAGCTTTTTTAGCTTCAAGCTCAACACTGTGTTTAGCAATCTTATCCTGCCAGCCTGTTGCTACCGCATTTTGTTCCTGCCACTGTAAAGCTAAAATTTGTGCTTTTAATAATTTTTGTTCTTGTTTTAATGTTTTATAGCGTTCTGCTGATTTAGATTGTCGATCTAAGCGGCCTAACTGTTTGCCAATTTCATCTGCCAAATCAGCCACACGTTCTAGGTTCTCTTTGGTGTGTTTAATTCTATTTTCTGTCTCACGACGGCGTTCTTTGTATTTTGAAACCCCCGCTGCTTCTTCAATCATGGCTCGAATATCATCAGGCTTAGCTTCGACAAAACGAGAAATCATCCCCTGCTCGATAATCGCATAGCTTCGTGGCCCAAGCCCTGTGCCCAAAAAAATATCCATCACATCTCGGCGACGGACTTTAACTTGGTTTAAATAATAATTAGACTGACCTGAACGGGTCACTTCTCGCTTAACAGAAATCTCATTATAAGCGGCATACTCACCCTGAACCCGACCTTCTGAATTGTCAAAAATCATCTCAACACTGGCTTTGCCTACAGGCTTTCTGGTCTTAGCTCCATTAAAAATAACATCCGCCATAGACTCACCACGCAAGTGTTTGGCTGAGCGTTCGCCCATAACCCAACGCACCGCATCAATAGAGTTTGATTTTCCACAGCCATTCGGCCCAACAATTCCAACTAAATTACTTGGAAAGTCAAAGGTTGTGTTATCAACAAATGATTTAAAACCCGAAAGTTTTAATGACTTTAAACGCATGAATTATTATATTTGAGGTACTAAAAAATAGGGTTATAGTGTAAAGTATATAGACTCTAAATTCAGTTTTTTTTAACCCTATGTCAACTCAACCCTCAAAAACTCTAGAAACCTTTGAAAATCATACACAAAGCCGTGATTATGTCATAAAAATCAAAGTCCCAGAATTTACCTGTTTGTGCCCTAAAACTGGCCAGCCAGACTTTGCTACCATCTACATCGAATACATTCCTGCTAAGCTTTGTGTGGAACTTAAAGCCTTAAAGCTCTACATGTGGTCTTACCGAGAAGAAGGTTCATTCCATGAAGCGGTGACTAACCAGATTTTATCTGACTTAGTCGATGCCACAAATCCTAAGTTTATGCGTGTCACTACTGACTTTTATGTCCGTGGCGGCATTTATACGACTGTTGTCGCAGATCATTGCATGGACGGCTATACGCCTACTGCTCCAGTTCAATTTCCAACCACACCTTCTTGAAATTAATTGGATTACTGCCCTTTGGGGTTTTATTATGGATAGGTCGCCGAATAGGTGACCTAAGCCTCCTGTTTAATGGCAAAAGAGTTACTGTTGCACGAACTAACCTAAAATTGGCCTTTCCAGAACTTAACCCACAACAACAAAAGAAGCTCTTAAAACAACATCTACAATCTGTTGGCATGGGGATTATGGAGTCTCTTTATGCTTGGCAGGCTTCTGAAGAAAAAATCAAAAGTAAAGGGACTATTGTTGGCCTTGAAAATCTCCCTAAAGACAAAGGTGCTATTTTATTGTTGGCTCACTTTACCTCATTAGAGATTGGCAACATTATTTTAGGGCTCAACACGCCAGTAAGTGCTTTATTTAAAAAACAACGAATAGCATGGATAAATAAAGCTATGCTACAAGGGCGTAAACGCTTCATACAAGAGAGTATTTTTAAAGACGATATTAAAGCTATGATTAAAGCCCTAAAAAATAAACAGCATATTATCTATGCAGCTGACCAACACACCAACAGTGGCGACTGGATGTTTGTCGATTTCTTTGGAATACCGGCGGCCACCCGAACATCAACTTCACGTTTAATTAAAATAACTCAGGCAGAAGTTCTTCCATTAACAATTAAAAGATTAAAAAATAGCAACTTCCAAATCACCATCCACCCAAGGCTTGAAAACTTTGGCTCTGACACTGAAAAAGATACCCAGCTAACGATGAGTCTTGCTGAAAAAGAAGCCCGTGAAATTCCCGAGCAATATTTCTGGGTCCACC
Organism: Lepetodrilus schrolli; assembly: GCA_032361225.1. Taxonomy (NCBI): domain Eukaryota; kingdom Metazoa; phylum Mollusca; class Gastropoda; order Lepetellida; family Lepetodrilidae; genus Lepetodrilus; species Lepetodrilus schrolli. Next base: position 8,903 of record JAUTBT010071821.1, read on the forward strand.
AACGTTTCAAAACTCACCCTGATGGGACAAAAAACCGCTATGAACTCTAAAGAATTATACCTTCGTTTATTGCAGTATCTTAAGCCATACAAGACGGCCTTTATTACGGCTATTGCAGCCATTGCTATCTTTGCTTTAACTGAGCCTATTTTACCCGCTCTTATGCAGCCTCTTTTAGACGGCAGTTTTATTAAAGACAAAAGCAGCCAGCCCACCTGGTATATTCCAATTATTATCATGGGCTTATTTAGTTTGCGAGGCCTCTTGTTCTTCTTAAGTAAGTACTTACTTTCATGGGTATCACAAAGCGTGGTACGAGATTTACGCAATGAATTATTTCATAAAATAACCAAATTACCCACCCAGTTTTTTAACCACAATCCTTCTGGAAAGATTATCTCTAAAGTGACCTACGATATTAGCCAGGTTGCCGAAGCCAGTACCGAGACTTTAATTATTCTTGTTCGAGACAGCCTAACCATTTTAGGTTTAATAATCTTTCTTGTTTATACCAGCTGGAAAATGGCACTTTTTATTCTCGTACTATTCCCTTTAGTGGCTTTGCTTATTCATTTTATTAGCAAACGATTACGTAAGCTTAGTCACTCAACGCAGGATAATATGGGGCAGCTAACCCATGTTCTAGAAGAGGCGATTAACGGCCAACAAATAACTAAAATATTTGCAGGACAAAAATACGAAGAGGACAAATTCTCTCGTGCCAACAACAGCCTACGTAAATTTTTTATTAAGCTTGCCAGCACTGGAGCTGCCAGCATTTCTGCCATACAATTATTTAATGCTCTTGCTGTCTCTTGCATTATTTTCTTTGCCCTTAACCAAGCCCAGGAAAATCAGCTTTCTGTTGGTCAGTTTGTCGCTTTTCTAGGTGGTCTAGCCATGTTATGGCCATCCGTTAAACGTTTAACTCAGGTCAATGAAAAGCTCCAACGTGGTCTTGCGGCAGCCGATAGTGTCTTTAGCTTCCTTGATCAAGCCAATGAAAGTGACCAAGGTCATGAACCTTTAAAGGCTCTTCAAGGCAAAGTAAGTTACCAAAGTGTTGATTTCAAATACCAAGACACCAACGTACTTAAGCAAATATCTTTGACGATTGAAGCCAAACAAATTATTGCTCTGGTTGGAAAATCTGGCAGTGGTAAATCAAGCTTAGTGCAACTATTGCCAAGGCTTTACAACCAACAATCTGGAACAATTTTAATTGATGGACAGGATATCCAAAAGTGCAGTCTAAAAAGTTTACGCAGTAAAATAGCCTATGTTGATCAAAATGTGACTCTTTTTAATGACACCATAAGCAACAATATTGCCTACAGTATCAACGCCTCACAAAGCAGCATTATCCAAGCCGCTCGTGATGCCAGTGCCTTGGAGTTTATCGAACAACTGCCTGATGGCTTTGACACAATTGTCGGAAGCAACGGGGCTTTGCTCTCTGGTGGACAGCGTCAACGCATTGCTATCGCTAGGGCTTTATTAAAGCCAGCACCTATCTTAATCTTAGACGAAGCCACCTCTGCATTAGACCAAGTCTTAGAAAGAGAAATACAAGAGACTTTGTTAAACCTTAAAGAAAAGCGGACAATTATTATTATTACTCATCGTTTATCTGCTATCACCGATGTGGATAAAATATTCTTGTTCGAGCAGGGAAAAATTACCCAGTCCGGAACCCACCAAGAATTGCTAAGCCAGTCAGACTATTACCAAGAATTATTTGATGCCACTAAAAAAGCCAGCGTTTAACTAATACTTCTGCCCTGTTTGTAGGCGAAGCTAGGCAGACTCTCTTTAATTTAGGTCTTAAAACCATAAAATTCTGGAAAAATAACAATAGACAATAAAACTAGAATTTGAATAACAATAAATGGCAAAACACCTTTATAAATGTCCGTTGTTTTGACGCTATCAGGCGCCACACCTCTTAAGTAAAATAAACTAAAACCAAAGGGTGGCGTTAAAAATGAAGTCTGTAAATTCATGGCTATTAAAATAGCAAACCAAATTGGCTCAACCCCAACAACGGCCGCAATCGGCACTAAAATTGGCACAATAATATAAGAGATTTCGACAAAGTCGATAAAGAATCCTAACAACATAATCGCTAACATAGACAATAAAATAAAGCCCCATTTGTCCCCCGGCAAGTTAGTCATAAATTCTTCAATAAGAAGATCTCCACCTGTGTAGGTAAAGACCATTGAAAAAGCCGTCGCACCAATTAAAATCGCAAAAACCATTGCGGTAATTTTTACGGTTTCTTTTGAGGCCGCCATCAACATCCCAAATGAAAATTTATTGTACATAAGGGCTAACATAACAGCCCCTAAGCAACCCAAGGCAGAAGACTCTGTTGGTGTTGCAATCCCAGCAAAAATAGAACCCAGTACGAGGATAATCAACATTAAGGGAGGGATAATCGCTAGCAAAGCCTCAAGCACCTGTTGCTGGCGAGTCTCACCTTGCTCTTCTCGTTTAACCGCTGGGGCTAAATGAGGCTGGCGATAGGTCACAAAGAGAATATAGGCTATGTAGGCACCAATTAACAGCAACCCCGGCATGAGTGCGGCTTTAAACAAATCACCCACAGGCTGCTGAAACACATCCCCTAAAATAATCAAAACAATAGAAGGTGGAATAATCTGCCCTAAAGTTCCTGCCGCACAGATAGTGCCTGTTGAGAGTTTTTTACAATAGTTATATTTAATCATCACCGGCAAAGAAATAACCCCCATAGCCACAACACTCGCACCCACTACGCCTGTGGAAGCGGCCAAAAGTGAACCAACAAGGACTGTGCTAATGGCCACTCCACCCCGAATATTGCCAAACAGAAACCCCATAGACTCCAATAATTTTTCGGCTAATCTGGTTTTTTGTAAAATCAAACCCATTAAAATAAACAAGGGAATAGCCATCAGAATCGTGTTATTCATGATGCTCCAAACACGGTGCGGCATCATAGCAAACATCATTTGGCCATTCGCAAAACCATCCCACAGAGTATCACCATAAGAAAGGGCTTCAATCAAGCCTGCGGCTATCCCAAAAAATACCGCAACCGCTCCAAAAGTAAAAGCCACGGGAAAACCTAACAACAACATTAACAGTGCCGTCACAAACATAACCATACCAATCATGCCTGTTTCTCCATTCTTATTAGTTTCTGTAACTGATTATAGTTGCGTGCAAAATAACCCAAAGCCATAAAGATCAACAATAAAAATGACAGCGGAATAAGTGCTTTAATAATAAAGCGATAAGGCAAGCCACCAGGATCTCCACTTTTTTCCATAAACTCATAAGACTCAGCGACAAAACCAAATGAGCCAAAAGCCACTAAAAAAGCCAGTGGCAATATAAATAGGACAACCCCAAACATATTAACTTTGGCCTTAGTTTTGTCTGAAAAATTTGTGTACAAAATATCCACTCTAACATGCCCTTCTTCATTCAAGGCATAAGAGATGCCTAACAGAATAATGACAGAAAATAAATGCCATTCCAGCTCTTGCAAAGCCACTGAGTTGACATTAAATAAATAACGGCTCAAGGTATCATAGGCCACATTAGCCATCATAATCAACAGCACTACAGCTGTTATTAAGCCTAAATATTTTGCTAATCTGTCACTTGTTTTTTCTAACCACTGCATATCAACCCTTAAAATCACCTAACAAAATGCCCGCAAAAGCGGGCACTTAACTCCTGCTCACAGAGCCTAAATTACTCGACGTTATCTTTTAAATAAAGGTAATCAGATATTTTAGTCCATTCACGTGCCTTTTTCATAAAGGCATGTTGGCTATCAATAATCTCTTTAAACTGAGCATTCTCTTTAGATTTTTCGGCTAAAAACTCTTGGTTAATTTTTTTCATCTTAGCAATTAAGCTAGCAGGAAATGTTTTAACCTTGATATTAGGAAAATCAGTTTTCATCTTAGCCCATGCCTCTGCACTCATGGCATAGTTTTCTTGGTACATTCTGGCCTTTGAAACTTCAATTGCTGACTTAACAATGGCTTGTAAATCTTTTGGCAATTTATCCATGGCCTTTTTGTTAATCATAAACTGCAGATCCGTTGCAGGCTCATGCCAACCGGTATAATAAAATGGTGCCACTTTGTGGAAACCCATATTAATATCCATCCCAGGCCCAACCCATTCAAGCGCATCAATCGTACCACGCTCTAAAGAAGTGTATAGTTCGCCTGCTGGGATATTTGTCACCGCAACCCCTAGCTTAGCAAGAACTTCTCCTGCAAACCCTGGAATACGCATTTTAAGGCCTTTTAAATCATCGGCTGACTTAATCTCTTTACGAAACCAGCCGCCCATTTGGTTGCCTGTACTTCCACCCGGGAAAGAATAAACACCGTGTCGGTCATAAACTTTATTCATCAATTCTTGGCCACCACCATAGTTCATCCAAGAATCTTGCTCAGCCGTTGTCATACCAAAAGGCATCGTAGTAAAAGGCATAGTATTTAAATCTTTACCCTTCCAATAATAAGAAGCCGAATGACCCATCTGGTATTGCCCAGCCTTGACCATGTCTAAAATACCCAAAGCTGCTTTGTGTTTGTTTTTGCCATCAACTCGAATAACCAAGCGGCCATTACTCATTTCTTCTACATTTTTAGCAAAGCTTTTGACCGTGTGGCTAAATGGCGACAAGTTATCTGGCCAAGTCATGGCT
>JAUTBT010071832.1:0-13620 GCA_032361225.1 Lepetodrilus schrolli
CTCTCTCTCTCTCTCTCTCTCTCTCTCTCTCTCTCTCTCTCTCTCTCTCTCTCTCTCTCTCTCTCTCTCTCTCATCCTATGCCACTAGGCGGAGTGACCTAATTTCAATCAAAGTTCGTTTTCTTGAACAAATACACCAGCGAGATAATCGCCGCAGTGCCCAGAGGACTGTCTCCTATATATCAAAGGTTTCGTATACACCCTTAGAAGAATTTCATGAGTAATTTTTTTCAGTTCACGCAATTTTCTTTAAAGCTGTTTAAACAGGCTCCTTTGCTTAAACAGGACAACAGCGATGAGCGCTTCCATCGTGGTATTACTGCCGAGTGTTATTCGATGGTGTTTCACCATGTAATCAAACTGACATTCGGTTCGGAGAGTTCAATTTGACAGGTCATCGGTATTCGTTTAATTAATTCCAGTATTTGTATTACCTTTCTTCAAAGGAGCTCAGCATGTGCGTGATCATCTAGGCTGACTTCCGTTTCTATTTTATTTTCTTCAAATAAAAATAGTTCAAACCTCGCTATAATTAATTATGCATGGGACACTAGTTTTCATTGCAATACATTTATCGTCAGTATCAACATGTGCTCGCAGGTTTACTGCAACGTTCAGCGCTAGCTACCAATTTCCCTTCTACCCTAAACTGACAAGCCGTGATATAAGTGAAAATACTCTTGAAAGCGGCTCTAAATCCAAATTTTTAAATATACATGGGCATGCATAACTTGGAAGAGTTCATGTCCGCCCATTGTCTGAATAGCATGTAAAATTAAACAATAAATTAATAAGCATTATTTCTACGGGATACCATTAGTTCTTGATTCGGATTCGGGTAATTCCTACTCACCATGAACAGCTTTTGACGTATAGTCTTCTTGCAGGTCGCAGTTTCTTGAAATCAATTGTTGCAAACCACGTCTTTGACTACTATAACACAGATTACTACGCCGGGGCCCGAGATTACGAAACTTTTTTGAGTACGATTTCATGCTCAACTCAAAGTTTTGTTCACAAATCCCCCTATAAAATTTCAGTTTGAGCATGAAATCGTACTCAAAAAGTTTCGTAATCTCGGGGCCGGGTGACTGCATACTGTGGTGTACGGTAGCTCATCCCATAATACCAAGACGTCACAAGGTGCACGTGCTCGAATACCCACGACATCTACATTATAAAATATACCAACAGCATGTTTCCTATAATCGATATCAATATTGATTTTTGAGTTGTTGTCAATAAGCTCTGTAAGCTCCACCGGGCTGAAAAGACGAAGGGTAGGCACAAATATTGTAGTTCAGCTATGAAGGTCATACGAAGTGCAGGCACAATGAGAAAAGCAATAACAAAAGAATCGTAAAGTAACGGTGCATTCATTTAACAGTAGAATATCGCGGGAGGTATTCTTTAATTTGTAATCTAGTATGAAGAAGCGTAATAAAATAATCAACTTCCGGTGGTTTTATTTCCGGTCCACCTAACTGGCATCGGGTTCGACCCATATATATTTAATAAATATTGTTCTCTCTTATTCTCACGGCGGAGGTATGTTCAATTACAGGAATGCAGGAGCACCCTCGCTAACTACGTACTATAGGCGTAAATGGTGTCTTGAGTGAACGTTATTGGTTAACAGTACTAGGATTCACGGAGCATGCGCAATGCAGGGACATAGTTTTGTTCAGTAAACCCTGGTCGTCACCGATAAGAATTAAGCTGGGTAGATTTACTTACTTTACTTACCAGTATATCAATCAACTGTTGATTTCTTGACAACAACGAGAAATACGTTTGCCTTCATAACGTGAATGAGGTTGGCATTGGAGACAAACAGTATTAGGAGGCTCTGATGGCGGGATGGAGTGAGACAACATTGCATAGAGGGTGGAACTGTTTGTCCTCTGCTGATTAGACGTGAGAAAAGCCAATGTAAGAAGTGAGGAGGCGTGTTGCGGGGGATTGGAGAGGATTAGACAAATATAGAAGCATTGATGTTTGGTTATCTCCTTTCACCAGTCTCGATGTCTTTTGGGGATTCGAACCTGGTTTTCTTTTATCTTTCAATTCCGGTTGCACTACTCACCGTGCTAGCCCTCCCTCAGATGCGGATTAAACTACTCTACTGATCTTTAAAAAAAACATAAGCAATATTCACAATTTGCATTGTTCTCTTGGAGGGTATGTTGAATAACAACCGCTTGAAGGAGAATGACACAGAGAGAGGAAATAAACAACGTTAGACATACTACGTGACATTGCTACTGAGAGACGCTGTTTGATATTTCCTCTCTAACAGACAATGTTTGACTTCTCCACTAAAAGACAAAAGACATTATTGTTTTTATAAACGAACTAGAAAATAGTTATACAGTTACAAATTTCAGCTTATTTACCTAATTATGAGTGTGTGTCATGTGTCAATACATTGCCGTGGGAAATGTTTGTAAATTCTATTTGTAATTAATGTTTTTCTTTACCATATAAAATCATCGCACGCGTCGATCATGCATGGCTTTGTCAACCTCTTAGAGGACGAGTATTTCTATTTGTCAAATAGGCGAGTCGTTATTTGTGGTGGTGGTGGCCGATAAGTATCTATGTCACAGTTGCACATTAATGTGTTCCAAAGTATTTGTCTATTTTATACTTTATGTTTATCCAATGGATTCGATGTCAACTAGGTTATTTCATTATTGATTGCAGTATCTTCTTCTGGTTTCTATTGTGGAGGTATTATTGAATGCTTTGCATGCTGTAGTATCAATTCTATGGCTATGCAGGTATGTGTTCATATCAAGATACGATAATGATCTCCGTCCAACAGGCCAGTATGCATGCTCTCCCGACAGCGCTAATACATCAGATAATATATTTCTGGGTTATGCGCTGTCATGCTATGAGGGCTTTCACGTGATCAAACATAAGCAATTTGATTGGTTCTATAAAGAAAATTACAGACAATCAGAAAGGTCAGCTCATAACACATGACAAAAACGTCTGGTCCCATCGTAGTGTTAAGCTGCAACGCTCGGTGGCCGGAGACGGGAACCAGTCTTAAAAAGATGGCGGATTTGTCGGATCACTACAAAAACTAATTAACTGAAAACTAGGAAAAGGCTGTATAAGCTGCAACAGGCGGGAAGGATGTGTTCGTGGGAACCAAAACAACGTTGAAAATAACTTATGAAGCTGTTCCTTGTGTTAGTGACAAAATAGTAGGCTACTTGTAGTGGCACTATAGGACATAGAGTTATCCATCTAAACTTCCGCTGCATGAACCGTTCTCACCAGAGGGCGCCAACACGAAACTGGACATTCCGCGATAGGACAGCGGTAAATAACGGAAGAGTCTGGAGTGTTACCGCTCTTTATGGCCAGCATAAGTTGGAGAAGTTTTACAAGCAAGTTTTGTCACACGGGCGTGTCTCTCTCAAGAAGACACAATACATACCCAATACATTATGTCCAATCTTATCTAGATACTCAGACACGAGGTCAGAGGTGTTGAAGTGCCCTAACATTTTCTACACGCATGTCTCATTGATCACTTGAGGTGTGACTTTATCGACAGTCGTTTTTATTGCGGGGAGGATGTCGGGTTGTCCTGGACTGCCATTGACACACACCTGGAGGTTCACACCAGACCTTCCGATAGATCACCGTGATGAAGGCAGAACCTCAAGGAAGGAATGTTCGCCTTAAACATCAAGACCGACGTTACCGGGAAACATCGCAAAAGCTGGTATTGAGAGTGCATGGGATGAATTTCATTAATTTGACGGCAATAGTTTTAACAGCCGGAAATCAAATAGCTATGGATGTTTAAACGACGAGGCAAGTGCATCTCTGCGTTTGCACTAGCGTGATTAAAACATAGCAAAGTAGCTATGGTATTGGACAACAAAACTAGCGATTCCTTTTCCCGTGGTGTCGAATGATTGCACGTGATGCGAGGAATGGTGTGAAATATCGGCATGCATATTCATCTGTATCCGCCGTGGCTTATATGTATTTTTACCGTAACACGCAGTTGTTGTGTCTTTCCTCCATGTATTGGGGGATATGGTCGAGAGCAGTGAACCGATATTGGAAAACTGTTATGCCGCTAAACTTCACCCATTCACGTCCAAATGACGAATTTAGATATATGATTGGTTAGCGCGTATGCGGCGTATCAATGACAGCGGCGTATCAATGACAACGGCGTATCAATAATCCTTTGCTGATCCGTGTAATGCTATCATCATACTAAATTTATCATTGCAATGACTGAATCAGTTGTTAAGTGTATAACAAAGTAATAACAGCTACTGTGGTATACTGTAAGCATATTACTAAAATTGTTTCGCTTCAGACGAGCAATGAGGAAGTGATTATTATTTTAATGGCAAAACTTGTGCACTGTGCAATGTTTCATATTTGGATGTAGTTTAATATACACTCGATAATTTTACTCCTATCATGACTTGCATGTTTTATGTGCATAGGTCATGCTTTAACTAGCCAAACATTTACACCGGCTGGTGCTGCTAGGTCACGATATATTCTTCCCCAGTTAGAACGGGGATATCCCACTCAGACACAATATTAACTCCGAGACGACCAGTCCTTGCTTTACCCCTTTAACTGTGAGGGTCAAGCAGGGGAACAACGAGCGCCATCTGTTTAACGTATGTCTAAGTGTATGTTTGCAACCATAGTTTTGTCTTTTTATTGGACTAGATCTATATACGCGAGGAAACTATGTATACGTAATGATGGTTTGGAGAAAAGGTTAAAAAATATATATATACATACGTGAAACTAAATCTTACCCTTAACGTTGCATTGTGATGCTTGGTGTTTTTACAGTCGCCTTCCAACATTACTGATTTCGGCATTGTGGTAATTTACTTGATAGGCTATATATACTTCCCCTGGGAAAAGATTGAAGAGTTTATTATCAAATTTATAGTTCTATAGATAGGTGCGATGAATCTGTAATGCTTATAGCGCTGAAATGTTGCTGGATAAATTATACGAATACCTTTAATAATGAAACTCCCTACTTGTTCTTTTGATTGAGCAGATAGGTCTACGTATTTGGCTGACGTGGTCTGCTTGATAGACGAACAATACACTGAACTATAACTGACTTGGTTGTACAATAGCTGATCACAATACTCGGTCTATCGCTCCAATGAGCAGCGAACACTATGTCTGATAATTGAGTACACCCCTGCAAGGGGAAGACACGTTTTAGAGTAGGAGTAATCTAAACTATCAATAGTCAAGGTCACCAAGTTTAGGAATCGTATTCCAGCTGGCAGCCATATGTTAGTGCGTTGCTGTCGTACTTCATTGATAAAACAGCTCAATGTTATCAATTATCATCAGATTCAACGATCAGTCATAGGTAGATCGCATTTAGGAAATGTTGCGTACCGCAAATTATATACATAGATCTATTATATGTATTACATTGAACTCGATAACTATGTGCACGGTTAGGCTTACCGTGTGATGAATATATGTGAACGTTCGCAACCCTGGCGTGTGTTAAATTACTGCATTAGGCTTACTGTTTAAACTGTGCAGTGGGCCAATCTAAGTGTATTGACGCTTACGATCGTCTGGTACTCAAAATCCTAAATATATATGTATTGACCTGGGATATAGAGTATGATGCAGCTATATGGTACCAAGAGAAAATGTAAACATAGTAGCACGGCACAATAGAGCTACGGAACAGCAACAAGTGACTGCTATGACTTCCAGTGGCTTATGTTTAAGAAGGCATTGAATATTAGTTTTAGAAGATAGGAGTAGAATATTAGTGTTTCACGATTCTGAATATGCGAATTCTTGAACGCAATAGCTGTGTGGTCCCTGAGGCTAGTGTGATTTGACTCTTCTGAAGATGGAAGATACTTCTGAAACGAGATCGCTCGGCTATCGAGCGTGCAATTTGTCTCTTCCAAAAACAGAAGAGACTCGGAAGATGGCACTCGTCTTTAAAGAAGATTGCGAATCGAATAGTCGGTCCAAGATAAATCTTCATCTTCTGGAAGACTACACGACCCTCTGCATGAAGCAATATTGGTGTGACCCAACCTCTGGTTCTCCTACTGGTTGCAAAGGTCAAACCGTCGATAGATAGAGGACGACGGAAATTGTCACATAATTGCAACATTCCGTGCACTGGGTGGAAAAGCTGAAGACAAATAGCGAGAGCTTGGTCAAACAGCAAATGACGTGCTGTAAATGCTATATAAAGCAACTAGTGAAACGCATGTGAACTTACGTATACTCACGAATGTTGATGTGAAATATCAAGAGAGAAATGAATATTACGATATGCCGTTGGCTATGTGTATTCAAGTTGTTCATTCGATTGGTTGAAAAGATAAGAAATAGTTGTGAAAGATATGCTGAATATAATGAAGTAACGAACGCAATTGTAGTTTACAGTCGTAATTACTGTTACTTCCGGATCTAGTTAAGCTATGTCTTTTACATAACACTTCAGTTTGCAATGAGTAAGTAATCTCTATTCAAATACTAGTAGTACTTCTAGAAGTTACTTTGGCTCTTATTGGCCATTGTTAGCTTTCCTGGCATATAATGCTTCCTATTGCCCCTATTTAAGTCATTGTAATCAGTTGTAATCAGTTGTAATCGGTCGGATACAATACTATTGCTAGCGTTCCATGCACGATTCTATCATTAAGAGTATTTACTGAACGGCTTCTTGCAAGGACTATACGATACTGTATAACTTACATGTGCGACTTAAAACTGTTAAATGATGGAGCGTGTTCTGAGTTTTGATTAGGTATACAAGCGTTAAGGATAGGTCTGCTACAAGATTAAGAATGACATAAATCTACCACGAGCGTGTGGCAAGTGGGCGTGGTATTGGTGGATGAAGTGGGAACAACGACATCTGAGCAGGTCGAGACCAACTCGCCATCGGGTGTGCTCACTGTTTGTTCAGTGTGTGTGTATATTGTTTGGCTTGACGCCTTCTAGCGGCGCAGCTATCTTCACATCGCATACTACATGTCCCTGTCCCGGTGTAGAACCACGTTGTCTGTCAGTCAGAAAAGGTCCTAGTTCGCACACAGCTCACAGAGAACCACTGTTACATGGGATGCTGTTGTCCGTGGTCGATAGGAACACGTAGGAACACCAGCTCGGGATAACTACTGCGGGTAGGAACTGAGATTTATTCTTGATGCTCTATTGTAGGAATTGTACATGGTGATCTATTACGTATTAATATTGCAGATTTTGTCATAATACAAAAGTAGTGATTGTGCAGAATGCTCTATACAGTATGTAGTGGTAATTGTGCTTGGTGATCTAAAGCAGACGTCTAACGTCAGATCAACATAGTTGGCTGAGTGTCGTGGAGACAACAATATTCATTATTTAGAATTATTTATGATTAGTCAGAATTGCTGTACAATTCTTTGTTTAGTACAATATATAGTTATAATTCTCATGATTAACCATGAATTTGGGACTGTATTGTTTTGGTAAGATACTTAGGTACAGGAGTATGCACCTCTTGTCTTTAATTGATATTTAATTATGAGTTAACTTTGAAGCTGGTTATGTTACATACCCTTATATTGTACATTATTTATGTTATTTTTGTTATTGTTATTTATGCTACGACATTGAAATGCAGTCTGTCGTCTGACATTCTGTTCGTGTAAGATGTATGCAAGTGGGTATATTGAAAACATCGTCTGGTCCAGAGATTATGAAACATGTTTTAGTATGATTTCATGCTCCACTCAAAGCTTTATTCACAAATACTCGTGTAAAATTTGAGCTTGAGCATGAAATCGTACTGAAAACCTTTCGTAATCCCGCGGCCTGGTCACACACAAAAATTGCTCTTCTTGCTTGACATACACCATACATGTAAGCTCGGGACACTGTTAGGGCAACCCTTTCATGAAGCTGTAGACACTGCCTCCAATACGAGACCGTAGTGCTCTCGTATCTTTCTTTCTATCTTGCTGTTCACTACGAGACTGCAACGGTCTCTTAGCGGATACGATAGTTTCGTGGGAGGGTGCCCCGGTGTCCTACGATGTGTTTGATTGTGGGAAGATTCTCAGTACAAGAGTATCTTTCTTTCTATCTTGCTGTTCACTACGAGACTGCAATGGTCTCTTAGCGGATACGAGAGTTTCGTGGGAGGGTGCCCCGGTGTCCTGCTATGTGTTTGATTGTGGGAAGGTTCACAACAGTTTCTCAGTACAAACGACCATCTGAACTATACATACAGGCATGTGTTCTGTTAGGCGGCAAACAGGAGACAATATAGTCCCACCTGTCTGACATTCAGATTCGTGTGTTCGGTGTCGTCGGTACATAAGATCTTAATTGATTTCTGCGTGTAATTACTGGCTGTGTACCTCGTATCTCCGTCACGTAAACATGTTCATAGGTGAACAAAACGTAAACAGCGTCTATGTACAACATCTGTTTGTATAAGTTTGAAGACGATTTTCTTCTAGGAAAATGCAAACTTGGAACCGCGGCCATACACTTGGCTTTGGATGTACTTTTTTGTTTATTGGATGATGATTGTAGAGTTTACGTAAGTCTACGGATCACCGTGTGCATGTGTATTTATATATACAATAGACCACGTGTGTTCAGTGTATGTTCAGTGTGGGTATTTTGTTTGCTTCAACTCTTGTGATTGGTGCCATGATTCATCATACTGACATTCTGCAAGGCTATTTTATGTAGAAGTACGTATGTTGTCTGTCAGTAAGCCTTCTTGGTCATACATTTACATATGTTCGCGGGTTCGCGGGTTCGCGGGATCGCGGGTTCAATCCCCGGTCACGTCATACCAAAATACGTTAAAAGATGGTACTTGTTCCCCTGCTTGGCGCTCACAATTAAAGGGGTAAAGCAAGGACTGGTCGGCTTGGAATCAGTAGACTGTATCTGAGTGGGGAATTCATGTTCTATCTGCGGCATAATATACCTCCAACTGGTGGAAATCCAGACTAGTACAAGCAGTTTAATTTAAACATATGTTATTCAAGATGAAATGGATAGGTTACAAGTTATTACAATTTAAATGAAGACCGCTCCAAGAGAAGGGAAAGAAAAGATGGGGAGAGAAAAAAGAAAGATTAAGAATGAAAGACACATGTACATATTCTATAATAGTATAATAGTACAAGCAGTACATATGCATGCAAGCCATGATGTGAGTGAAAAATAAATAAATCAACCAACCAACAATACATAATTTTAACATAGCCTTCCCTCTCTCCCTTTCTTTTTCTCTATTCCAACTATATGTGTGTGAGAGAGAGAGAGCGTGTTAGTGTGTGTGTGTGTTAGTGTGTGTGTGTGTGTGTGTGTGTGTGTGTGTGTGTGTGTGTGTGTTACGCTCATGCAGCATAGTTAAACATTGCGATATTCAATTACCAATTCTGGTTATTTTAAAACTATATGATCTAATCATGATTCAGCATACGCTGTCTGTAGCTTACTAATGTAGTATGTACACCTCGTGTTTCAGGCTGGTTCGAGGTCGTCCCAGAAGATGGTAGGCCGGTGGAGTACTTCGATACAATCAGCGGAATCACCAGCGTCAAACCACGTAGATTCCTGGTTCGAACCTCAACTGTAGGCTACCAGCTGAGTGTGGAAGACGGTGTCAGTTGCTGGATGCCCTGTGAAATAAAGTCCGGAGAGGTGTTGACAACTGGTATGATATATATGGACAATAAGAAGACGAAATCCGCCTCCAAAAATATATTCCGGAAATTAATGAAGTCTCACAAAACTTCAAAGAAGGAGCAAGACTTGAAATATCTTCAATGTTTCGACGGAGAAGGTAAAGAAATAATGATTCCTCTCATTATGTCCGGTGTGTTTAGTCCGGTAGGGGACGCAACTGTAGCCAATTATGATGCTGTGTACGGATTACAGGACCTGATAATGGCGTTCGGGCTTCCGGTTAATGCACAGATCATTTACGCCGGTGCATCAGAAACTGTAAAGTGTCCCAATGGAACGGTTCGGTTTGAGGGTACCCGTGAGGAAGAACATGTGTTTGTGAAGAACAGTTCAAGTGCTAACGAAACTGAAGCTGATGTGATAGGAGGTGAAATACCCATGGACGGGGATCTGACGTTTGTGCGGGAGGTAATACCCAAGAAGAAGGCTGTGAAGAAAGAAGATGATTCCTTGGCGAGTGTTCCCAAGGAAGTTGAGAATGCTAAAGTTAATGCTGAGATTGCATTGCCTAAACGTGCAGACAACGAAGTCAAAAAGTCCAAAACTTCCACTATTTTGGACAAACTCAGTGTGAGAAAGACTAAGAAAGAACGCGCGAAACTTAAAGCTATGAAAAGCGACGATGTGTTTTCAAGAAGATTGAGTAAAAACGATGTAAGTTACGAAGACTTTTTTAATGGTTTGAATAAGAACGAAAACGATAAAGAAAATAAAGAAAAGAATAATCCCAAACCTGCAGATGTAGAAACAGACCCGTACAATAACAAATCCAGTCCCAATGATGTCCAAGATGCCTACGGGAAGATCCACAAATCTCATATACAAAGTAGGGATCTTCCTCCAATTCCTTCTGATGGCAAAGGTCAAGGTCGGAGTCCGCAGAACGGAATTACTCCAGAACACAGCATTTCCAGAGATTCCATCTATGAGCATCTGCCACTGGCACCTAAACCTCCTTCCAGACCGTACCCCAAGAAGCCCGGATTGGAGGATGACGAAGAGGATGACGGATATATGGTGCCCAGGAACTTACGTGGTGACTTTGACCCGGCATTTGGGGAGGGGCAGGACTCAAAACTCCGGAAGAAGCCCCCTACAGCACCGCGTGACTCTGTACGGTATGTGCGCGGGCGAAAGGGCAAGGACGATGCCCCTTGCAATGATGGATATCATGACAACTGTCCTTTGGACATTGACGATCTCTTTAGCTTTGCTTATTCTCAGGACTCTAAGGAACGTCCGTACGGGACTATAAACAGCCGGTGTAACGTTACTCCATCCCAGTTGTATGGGACGACCAAAGGGAACCCGCCTCCGTGGAGGGCACATATAGCCCCACATTCTGAAAGCCGGTTCTTTGATGATCAGGACTTGGAGAGACGAGGACGGATGGCCGCGCCAAACAAATACAAATCAAAATCCCAGAGAAATCTAAACATGGATCCCAACGCGACGATTAGGAGTCACAATTTCAGAAAGATGAAGAACGTCATGGAGGTGTTCCACTTCAGTGACTCATTCCGAGATCTGAGCGGAAGTCAACCGTCTTCACCCGAGTTCGAAACTCCTTACTGCGTTCCCCAGCCCGACCCCCATGCCATCTACTACCCGGGCAGCGCGGGGCACGGACACTATCCGGACAGTGAGCCTCCGTACAGGAGATACCACCGGTCCGTGTCCGTCTCCGGGCTGAGTGACCAGTACTTTAAACAGGGAGACGACTCTGCCATCTCAATGGGTTCTAGAGGCGAGTACGGCTACCACAACGGCAGCGATTACAGCTACTCGGAGTACGGAGAACCAGAGGATGAGAACTACATCCCGCCCAAGGACATCAAACATTTGACGGTGAAGGAAATCTCCAGATGTCTCCGCTACATTGGCATGAAGGACAGGGTTGTGTTGAGGTTCTCCAACGAACAGATTGATGGCGACATGTTGGGAAGGCTGGATAAGAAACTCTTGAAGGAAGGTTTCCCAGAACTTAACGCTCTTGAGATTAAGAAGATTCTGGACTTCATCGGTGGATGGAGACCCAGAAAGACGTGATGATACATTCCATTTGATTATGAATTATTATTATTTATTAGTTTCGAATGTCAGTGCCAAGTAAATGCAGTGAAATCACACCCTTAGACTGTATGTGGCCCGTCTAGTTAGAACGATAAACACACAAAATCGAATTAATATTGAAATACGTCATCACACATTATTGTCTTTCCTCCATTCCATTCTAATAAGCATTTTAGTTACAAAGCATCACTATTTATATCAGTGACCAGACGGGCTGTAGTCAGTACCAATAAAGGCAGTCAAGTGCCAAATCCTGCTGGGAAGGATTATTGGATTTAGCCTTGAAGCACGTTATGATGCAAGTTAACCCTCCAGCACTCAGGTACTGTTTCACTTGTGTTGCCAGTCAATTGTTTAGTGTCAAAACATCCACAGTGTTTTTATCTTGTTTTATACCTTTGTATTTTTGTCCTCAGTATCCCGCTGTCTCAACAATAGGTGGATACTATTCGTCAGTATACCAAATGCACGCGGTGACTTAGCGGTGAACCGCGAGTCTGTCTAGACATACCTGCCTTATATTAGTACCAAAATGCCTTATGTATTCCTTCCTATACATCTTGATGACGGTATGTACATAGCCTATCCAACCACGATATATATCGTTGAGTAGTTCCGAGACATCTGCGGTGCCCAGTACTGGAAGTATACCCGTGGACAAAGGATGACCCCTTGATAAAATCTCTGTTTCGAACTATTTGTACTTTCCCTCAAAGTAAAAGCATACTGTAAATGTGTATGTTTACATAGTGTGCTCGATCGGGGCTCTGTCCGAAATCATGGCGATGCCCGTATTTCCGAAAACATGGGTCTCCGATCATCAGCAATGTTACTCTAAAGATGTATTTCGTGCTGATTGTGATTTTCGCATAGAATCGTGAAGGCTGTTCACCGTCTTTTTGATATGCAAGTATCTTACCTTCCTTCTCGAATGCAATGGTATCTGGATTTCGTTCATTCTTGTTCGTAATACCAGGCTGGCTTGTTAGTAAAGATAATGAACAATAATATTATCCTGTCTCTGGTAGAAGAGATTCCAACGAGAACCTCCTATTACACATCCTCTAAAATAAAGGCCCAGTGTCTCAGTTAATATACGTAGCGTACGAAAGAGCAGTCACTGTGTGTCTGGGTCAACGTCTCTAGGATGCCTCTTATGCTGGTTGCGGAAATGTAGTACCGGTGTTGTTCTAAAATACCTGCCCTTGACTTGTTGTTCTCTCTGTTGAACTCTATCACGTTATCAGCACATTGTTGATGAATTGTTGCATTGCTACATGTTAACGTGTTAATTTATTAATATCATGATATAGAGCATCCCAAGGACGAAACAAAATTATTTCATGCATTTTATGTAACGCCAGATCAGAATTAATTTCGTTAATTTTCATACAATTTATCACAAACGTTAGGGAGATATATTGTCAAGCAATGTTTATTGTTTATATTGTTGAGAGATTATTCCTTCCCGCCAACCAATCCCCTCCAGTGGTGTACGTATATAAGAATATCCTCCGACATTATGTACAGTGTTAATAAACCAGTATACATGTCCGTGTATGTCTCTTGTTGTAGTATGACATTCATCTGAAACTGGAACTAGAATTGAAGGCAAACATTGTGATGCATGTATCTATCTACATGAGCATCATTTGCTCGACATTTTAAGAAGATCGTTGTGAACTAGCATGTATATAGCACGTATATAGCACGTATACCCGGCTTGAAATGTAGCCTCGATATTCAGTGCTATGATATTGTAGTTCTATGTATGTGCAT